>BPLR01000173.1:0-205102 GCA_021605095.1 Caerostris extrusa
TAATATATTTCAACTAATAAATAATAATCATCTATATCAATTAAAATCTATAATGATTTATCATTGGCGCAACAGCCCCATCGTGGGTAACGGCCATCTGCCTACTAGCAGATTTCGATACAATAGATGCTTTCTTTTTTTTTACGGCGTAGGATTGTCAGCCCTACGACCAGCAGTAAGGATTATCATCCCTACTCTCTACAGCCATATTATAAGTATCCAACGGCTTAAAGTGGATTTCAAACCTTTACAACATCCATGCCCAACAGGGACTCGAACCCGAAACATGTGGTACCGGGTGCCAGTCACTCGGCCATCAACCCAGTCAGTGTATAGTATTATGGCAATTGTCATTTTCAACAAAATAATTGGTTCACTTGATTTTTCTTTTTGTGCAAAACTGATTCATGACTACTAGTTCTAGAAGAAAAATATACATAATTATTATACATAAACATTAGCCTGAGTGGAAGAGTGGCCGCGCTCTGGAGCTCGATACCACTGAGGGTTCGTGTCGGCGGTGTCGGCGGATGTTAATGGTTCGGAATCCACTTTAAACCTTAGGTCTGGTCTAATAGGATCGTAGAGTGTTTGCGGGAGTATTGTTACTCGTCGTCCGTGGCTTATCTTCAATGTACACGCCCCTCCAGGATAGTGCTAAGTGAGTAACGTCGGTGCTGCGCTTGCCTTAAGGCATCAAAGGCAACTGTCTAAGTGTTTACAGCTGCATTAGGAAAAAAAAATATTTATAAAAAAGTCTTGTGAAAGTAATTAAAAAAAAATTACAGATTTCAATGGAAATAGTCAAGGACACTAAAAAAACCCGTTCCCGATAACAATATTCATACATTTTAAGGGTAAAAAAAAAATAGCATTTGATGTAAAAAAAAATTGTGAAAATTAATTTCCCCCACCTTGTTAAGCCGTGATGTGTGGAAAAGAAAGGTTTGTGAAAAATGCAGACACATGCAAGAGTTTTTTAAATTATAGTCGTGACACACAAAAGCAGCGGCTTTGTTTATTTGTGCAAGGGGGATAATTCTTCTTGTCACATCAAAAACCGGACTCTTTCTTCGGAAGCAAATACTTAATCTTATTTGCTAATGAATCCGTTAAAAACTGCTGCCATTATACGCTTTCTAAAAGTGGGCTCTAAAACAGTGGCCTGCGCTTGCCACTGCCACACATTTTTCCACCACTTTCTTTTGGCTCGTAAACCTATTTACACCGGCTCTGGAAGTGCAGAAATATGTCACCGTTAGAAAAATACACGTGATTCATTTGTAGGCAATACACGCACACGCACACGAAAAAAAAAAATGGAATATTTGCAGGGAGCCTAATGGAAGAAAATAATAATTCTACTTGTTTCACCGTCGGAATTTTTGCACAAATATCTGCAAAGTTAAATTTATTGAGATAATAAACAGATACTTAATTGAAACAACATTTTTATTCCCTTCCTTGATAATGAAATGAGTGATAAAAAACTTCTTTTTCTCTCCAAACTATTAGCTAGTGTAAATTCATGTCATGTTATATACATGAAATTCAGATAATAACATTTATGAAGTAAGTCTTATTCAATGAAATTTTTGTAATCTATAAGAATTAAATCGTTTGTTATTAACTGGCCTAATGATTAGCGATCTGGCGCTCGATGCTACAGGTTTCGGGTTTGAGTCCTGGCGATGCCATTGATGTTTGTATTGGTTTTGAATACTGTTCAAACCGAGTCCCAGTCATATGACAGTTGGTCGTAGAGGCTAACAACTCTACTTCAAGAAAAAAAAAAGAATCATCTACCGTCTCGAAATCTGCCATTAGACAGAAGGCCTTTGCTCAAGGGGGCTATTGCGCCACTCATTATTATTAATTAAATATTTTTAACATCACTTAATAAGCCTTATATAATTAAAGAAATATAATTTTTAACATATTTAATGTCTAAATATCACTGGGGCAACAGCCGCATAGTAGGCCAAAACCGTCTCCCTACAGGCAGATTTCGAGACGAGAGATGCTTTCTTTTTATGGATGTAGGGTTGCCAGCTCAACGCTCTACAGCCATATGAAACCTCAAACTACCGATTAAATTGTATTCCGAACCCCTTACGAACATGCATGGTATCGAGCACCGGAGTGCTAGTCACTCGGCGGTCAGGCTTATATATTTGACATCACTTAATATGGCCTTATATAGTTAAAGAAATTTGTTATTTTCTGCATAATTAAAAAATCAATTTAGTCTCTAATAGCAGGTATAATTGTGATAATTATTACAACACATTTTCAGTATAAAAGATACATTATATAGAGAAATAGGGTAAACGGCAATTATTTTCGTACTGGTAACCAATTGATTATTATTAAATTAAATATTTTTAATTATTTGTTATTTTATTATTTTGTTATTTTATATTGATAACCAATATCGACCATAAAATACATATACATAAGCATATCAAATGATTCTATTTGTATCTCTACAAAAAAAATATAGACTATATAGATAAAAGTAATATACACTCATGTCCAAAAATTAAGGTTAATGAAGTTCAGGCAAAGAAAGAGACAAAAAGTAAAACAAATTTGACTTATTTGTAAAGTCTATTTATTAAACAAAAGGTAAAAGGCAAAAAAGATGCTATATGTTTGACATAATGAATAAAAATTTAGATTTTTACTCCTGGAGCAAATTTCGAAAAAAGTACCTATTTACAAAAAACAGTGTAACATGGATAGTATGATGTAAGTTTAATATGGAGTGTCTCCCGGACGATACACACACAGGCCTTACAACGCCCTGGGCAGGCTGAGTATCAAATTATCAATCTGATCTTGGGGAATATTCACTCGTCAAGCAATGACCTCAAAAAGTTCCGGTTGACAGGTGGGAATAAACAGGGCTGCAATTCGTCGGCCAAGCATATCCACATGCTCTATTGGATTGAAGTCGGTAGTATGCCTCCAATCCATACGTATGACGACCAATCCTCAATTGAAGGCATTCGTCTACAATGTTTGAACGAGGACGGGCGTTGTCATCCATAAACAGAAATTCAGCACCTGGCGCCCCGAAACAAACGTACATGTTGTTCCAAAATGACATCCCAAATAGATGTGGCTTGTCATCGTTACATCTCTGAACATGAAGGTTAGTTCTGGAACCAAGAATAATTCCTCCCAAACGAGCCCTCCTGCCCCACCGTAACGGTGTCGTTCAATGGAATTATCTTGGTGGTAACGGGTACCTGGCGCTCTCCATATGAAAAAGTCCGACGAGAATCAGACTGCAAACAAACTGGACTCGTCGGAAAACATCACACAATACCACTGTTGCGGTGTCTACAATGCATGCGCTCTACTCCAGGTTAATCGCAGGCGACAGTGAGTTGCGGTAAGTGGAACACATCTGACAGGCCTACGAGCATATATAGACCAATGTGCCCTAAGCGTCTGTACACGGTCTGCCTTGAAACTGTAGTACCGGTAGCTGAAGAGAGCTGCCGAGGCAGGTCTGATGCTGTACCGGTAGCTGAAGAGAGCTGCCGAGGCAGGTCTGATGCTGTGCTCCGTCTGTTTCTTCTGGCAGTAACTGCTAAATACCAGTCCTCGTTTCGGCGTTGTAACTCGGCGGCGACCTGTGCTGTAACATCTACTCACATTACCATCATCTTGGAATCGTTGCCAAAGCCTGGAGATGACACTCTGGGCGATTCCAAGTTCCTCCGATACATCCAGCTGGGTACGTCCACATTCCAGTCGTCCGATAATTCTACCACGTAAAAATCATCCAAATGCTTCCTTTGTGCCATAACTATGCGGTTATTGCACTGAAAGGCTTTTAAAGCGCTTGTGAACAATTTTACTTCTTTGCCACCATTCTTTATATACCCTTCTCTTACACTCTCGTCCTTATGACGTACTCTCCGCTCCATCTGGTGGCTTCCTGTAATTTGCATATTCTTCTTCAAGATGTGTGTGATAATTCTACAGGTGAAATTTTTATTTTAGAGTTCAATTTCTGTGTGATTCTGAATTATCCTTAATTTATGGACATGAGTGTACATGATAATTTTCTTTATGAAAACTAACCAAAACTAAATAGTATTTTAATATAATGCAACAAAAATAATTAAGTTGAAAAATAAAAATGAATTATATGAAAAGTATATTTAGGCCTATCTTTAAAGAATAAAAATTTATTTCTTTGTTTAATAAAAAACCTTTTTGCATAGGATTTAATTCAGCTAATGAAAAATTAATAAAAAACATAAGTAAAACTGCAAAAAGCTGGTAATTCTCTCGAATGTAATACCAGTGGGATTTAAAGTGTAAAAAGCTTAAAACGAATTCTTCTGATACGTTAAATCTATTATGCAAGGTAATTAAAATAGCAAATATTATTATTTAAATAAGAACCATTAAATTTTCCAAATTAAAAAAAAGAATTCATTTGAGATGTTAGATTGAGAGTGTGAAAAAGTGACAAATATTCATCCAGACTGTTAATATCTACAAGGAATAGATGAATAGATACATACTATTATTTTTTATCAAAAGAAATTTTATAACAAATACCATTGCCAGTAATATTACGTCTTTTGAACAGTAACGATATGGAAATATAATGGTGTGAGTCATTATTTTTTTCGAAAAATTCTGCTACGAGCTAGTTTTTTCCAGTGATGCTAAAAACAGTGCCCAAAGTGTTTGAAAAAAAAATAATTAACGATGCTTTTACTTAGTGATATATTATATTTTATAACACAGCATATGATATGCCAGTTTCCAAAACTTTCGAATTTGCTAAAAAGCAATCGATTGTAATTTAAATAAAATGGTTACCTTCAACTGAACAGTGCAAGAGGAAAAAAGCCTCATACCATTTACCCATCTATCCAGTCATAGTCACTCCACAGTTCGTCTAGTCCCGCTTTAAAAATAATCTTCCAAACGAAATAATTTCTTCACGAGTGGGGAATTCTATCAAAAGCCGATTGGAGTGGAAGAGATATTAGCCTTCGCCATTTTACAAGGGAGGTGCATGAGGATATAATGCAGCAATTAAACATTAAATCTTCGGGGCCTGTCTCCAGCGATCTCGCATGAATTGGCCATCAAAGACGTTTCCCGATTCCGAAATCCGGAGGAATACGGCCAGTTCCCCGGATTTATCTCATTGGTACACATGGGAGAGTATCCATGGCACAATCGAGATTTTCATTTGGGGCTAGGCCTGCCCACGTTTTTCAATAGGCGATGCAAGTGTCCATTCTTCGATGTCCGTCGGTAAATAGTCTTTCTTTTCTTCTTTTTCTGTTCTTTTTGGCCCCTACTCTTCAAGGCGATGAGAATAAGTTACAACAAGAAGACCAGTCAACCACCGAGGACATTGGAATGAATTCTTTATTCAACAAAGCTGTTCTTCCGATCTCTACGGGGAGCTGTGATTACATGAGATTAAATTTGGTTGATTGAATTGAGTTGTAAGACCTGGCTCTTCTTGTTGAGGAAGTCTAAATATCCGATGGAAGAACATTCCTTTTATTCTACGATTGATTAAGTACTTCTACAAGATTCATGAATCTTAATGAATTCATCTTTTTTTTAAATATTATGTTAAGCACATAGTTTTGTTTCTGCTCTTCATTTTGTTTCTTAATGAATTGGAATTATTTATCGAAATTAGTACTTAATATCATTATAGAAATTAAGGCATTTTATAAATGAAACAATGAATAGAATAAATTTGGTTTCAAAATGTGCGATATAGAAAATAAAAATAGCCCGGAAGAGATTTTGTTGTTGAAAATTCTGGCCTGTTTGATCAACAAGAAATGGAAGTTTAATTTCTCAGTGCAGTAGCAAAATTCTTACTCTAATTTACTGCTTATGATTCGTGGATTGTACTCTTTTTTAAAATTTCTTGATAGGAGTTATATATTTCTTGAATAATCTGGGAACTAAGTGTTAGTATTATGATTAGTAAATTTACATTCGGCAGGTCAATATACAAAAACCTGATGAATCTCAACACAATATTTCCGACGAAATATTTTCAACCACTGATTCATTTGTAAGACGCCCTTCATTTAAAAACAAAGGGAAAACGACTCACGCCACTAACGATCTATCCAGCCAGCTCAACCACAGTTCGTCTTGTCCCACTTTAAAATAATCTTCCAAACGAAATAATTTCTTCATGAATTGGGGAATTCCATCAAAGCCGATTTTAGTGGAAGAGATATTATCTTCGCCATTTTACAAGGTGAGGTGCATGAGGATATAACGCACTAATTAAACATTAAATCTTCGGAGCCAGTCTCCAGCGATCTCGCATGAATTATGCATCAAAGACGTTTCCCGATTCCGAAATCCGGAGGAATACGGCCAGTTCCCGGATTTATTTCATTGGGTACACATGGGAGAGTATCCATGGCAGAATAAAGATTTTTATTTGGGCTAAGGCCGCCCCCCTTTTGATCAATAGGCGATGCAAGTGTCCATTCTTCGATGCCGTCGGTAAATAGTCTTTCTTTCTTCTTTTTCTTTTCTTTTTGGCCCCTACTCTTCAAGGGGATGAGAATAAGTTACAACAAGAAGACCAGTCAACCACCGAGGACATTGGAATGAATTCTTCATTCAACAAAGCTGTTCTTCCGATCTCTACGGGGGCTGTGATTACATGAGATTAAATTTGGTTGATTGAATTGAGTTGTAAGACCTGGCTCTTCTTGTTGAGGAAGTCTAAATATCCACTGAAGGAACATTCCTTTTATTCTATGATTGATTAAGTACTTCTACGTTAGATCATGAATCTTAATGAATCATCTTTTTTTAAATATTATGCTAATATTACATAGTTTTATTTCTGTTCTTCATTTTGTTTATTAATCGAATTGGAATGATTTATCGAAATTAGTACTAAATGGCATTATAGAAATTTTAAGAATCTTATAAATAAAACAATGAATAGAATAAATTTAGTTTCAGAATGTGCAATTTAGAAAATATAAATGGCACGGAAGAATTTTGTTGTTGAAAATTCTGGTCTGTTTGATCAACAAGAAATGCAAGTTTAATTTCTCAGTGCTGTAACAAAATTCTTACTGTAATTTACTGCTTATGATTCGTGGATTGTACTCTAGGAAATTTTAAAATTTCTTGATAGGAGTTATAGACTCTGTGAATAATCTGTGAACTAAGTGTTAGTATTATGATTTGTAAAATTTGCATTTGGCACGTTCAGTCAATATATAAAACCTGATGAATCTCAACACAATATGAGTCGAAATATTTTCAACCACTGATTCATCTGTAAGACGCCCTTCAACTGAACAGCCAAAGGGAAAAACGACTCACACCACTAACGATCTATCCAGTCAGTTCACCCCATAGTTGGTCTTGTCCCACTTTAAAATAATCTTCCAAACGAAATAATTTCTTCACGAATGGGGAATTCCATCAAAGCCGATCGCAGTGGAAGAGATATCAGCCTTCGCCATTTGACAAGGTGAGGTGCATGAGGATATAACGCAGTAATTAAACATTAAATCTTCGGGGCCAGTCTCCAGCGATCTCGCATGAATTATGCATCAAAGACGTTTCCCGATTCCGAAATCCGGAGGAATACTGCCAGTTCGCCGGATTTATCTCATTGGGTACACATGGGAGAGTATCCATGGCAGAATAAAGATTTTTATTTGGGGCTAGGCCCGGCCCCCTTTTGATCAATAGGCGATGCAAGTGTCCATTCTTCGATGCCGTCGGTAAATAGTCTTTTCTTCTTTCTTTTTTTTTTTGGCCCCTACTCTTCAAGGGGATGAGAATAAGTTACAACAAGAAGACCAGTCAACCACTGAGGACATTGGAAGGAATTCTTTATTCAACAAAGCTGTTCTCCGATCACTAGGAAGGCTGTGATTACATGAGATTAAATTTGGTTTATTGAATTGAGTTTGTAAGACCTGGCTCTTCTTGTTGAGGAAGTCTAAATATCCGCTGAAGGAACATTCCTTTTATTCTATGATTGATTAAGTACTCCTATGAGTTCTACAAGAACCATGAATCTTAATAAATACATCTTTTTTTTCAATTATTATGCTAAATACATAGTTTTATTTCTGCTCTTCATTTTGTTTATTAATCGAATTGGAATGATTTATCGTAATTAGTACTAAGAAGTATTATAGAAATTTTAATCTTATAAATAAAACAACGAATAGAATACATTTAGTTTCAGAATGTGCGATTGAGAAAATATAAAAAGCCGGAAAAGATTTTGCTGTTGAAAGTTATGTCTGTTTGATCAACAAGAAATGTAAGTTTAATTACTCAAATTTAATTATTTAAGTTTAATTACTTGCAATTTTGTTGTAGAACTTCTCGTTGCAATATCTTTCTTATATATATAATTCGAAGATTGTGCTCTAGAAATGCTGAAATTTCTTGATGTGGGTAATAGACCACTTTGAATAATCTGTAAACTTTTTTTTAAATTTTGCTAAAAGTAAATTTCAAAAAACGTTCAATGACGTCAGCAAATAGTTTACTCCTTTTTCCAGCCGATAATCTGCAATTTGTACGCTAGGAAATATTCAAATTTCTTGATGCAAGTTGTACGCCATTGTATTTAAATTATGAATTTTTTCCTCCCTAGTTTACAGAAGAAAAATGTCCCACATATTTTTTAGTAATTTAAGCAATTAGCTTTACCTTAATTTGCTGCCTAATTTGAGGATTATACACCAGGAAACCTTTTAAGTTTTAGAGTGAATTTTAGACCGCAGTGTTTAATCTGCGTACCTTTTCTCAGAGTTTCGTTAAAATTTAATTAAAAACAAATATTTAAAGACGTTAGTAGCTATTTTTACTGTAATTTCCTGCATTTAATACGATGTTTATACATTATGAAAACTTGAAATTTTTGACAATTAAAGACAGCTGTATATAGTTTGTGACTTTTTTTAGAGTTTCGAAAACATTTATAGGTCCATCAAGTGGTTGGTGTATAGACTAATTATTTCAATGTAATTTCATACCTGTCGCCAATGGATTATACAATAGGTGGTAGTTTGAAGGTTAATGTTTCTTTATTTTAGCAAAAAGTAATTCCAAAAAAATTATCACTTAAAAATGATTTATAATTGAAGATAATAGACATAATTTCAATGAGAAGCAAAAATGCACAGATTTTGCGAAAATCGAAGGAGAAATATATGGAAATTATGATTCTTAAAAATATAATCACCCTTTTATGAAAAGAAGAAAAGGCGTGATTTTTATAAGGTGTGAGAAAGTTATTCCTGTATATGGGAGTTACATTAAAAAAAAAAAAACCTTGAATGAAGTAACTAGTATTTTAATTTGTTTTTGGGTTTGCTAAATTCAATCCTAACTAATTTTAAAAATTCTATCTTTTTAAAGAAAATAAAAATGTGTCCTAATAATTCTGAAATAAAACAAATAGATTAATTAATTTAAAAACAAACTATGCTTTTATTTTAAAACTTACGATCTTTTTTTGCTTATAACTATATAAAGAAAAAAAAAATTAAAAATAATAAGGAACTTTAATGAAAATAAATCAATTATATTAATACGTAAGACTAGTTGTTTGTCATTAAGTTTCCTTATTAAATTATAAAAAAAGTAATCTATATAAAAATTAATCGCATTAATTTCTAAGTAATATATCACATTACGTTGACTTCAACAAGATATAACAGATTTCTTTAACCTTCAAAACCATAGTAGTTTTAATTAATCTGATAAAAACATTACTAATATATGTTAACCACATTAATTAAATAATTGCCTTTACATTTTGGTTAGAATAGACAATGAAAGATGCAGAACATGTTTTCTTTATCTCTCTTTCAGAGAATTAATTTAGACTACTTAACTATAAAAAAAAATTGTCGGATATAGTTAAGACATATTATGTACACAATTTATAAATGACAAAATAAATTTTAATTTTGTAATGTTAAATGCAAAATTATTTAGTATAATTTCTCCTTATTCCTTAATCATAAGGTTGGCTTCATTTTTAAAGTGACAAATGTGTTTTAAAAGCTACAAATCCTTTCAAACATTAATTAGTAGCAATAAATATGTGCAAATACATGTATTTTAGAATTAAGTATTTTGTTTAAGGATCTTATAAATATCATTTAATAAAGATTTTATTCAATGAGCTATAGATTGATAAGTCTTGATTCCATTTTGAGAATAATTTTAAATTTAATAAATTGCAACTTTATTAAAGAACAACTTTACTTTTAAAGTGTCTTTGGAGATTAGGCAGGATTGTTTTCGAGATAAAACAAATTTTAAAGTCATAAGTTACATTGAATTTTTTTGTATTCTAATGTAGGAATTTTATTGACTTAAATGAAAACATACTATTAATATTTGCAATATTTTTAAATGTAATTGTTGGCATTTTTCAATACTGGATTTTTGAATTGTGGTCATTTGCCACTATGAAGAAATGGACTAGGTGTCAATCAAACTGGGTGCATCACAAAAGTCTCTGGTATGCTGCCACCAAGACTTTGAATGAAAACTTCGTAGGACTGTATCATGTAGGTTCACACAAAAATCTCCTTGAACTCAACGAAAGGTCTTCATGACATTGGGCTGATTGTGAACATCCCCTACTTAATCACAGTTCACATTTGAAAGCGTTCATTACAGATCAGCGATCAAAAACGTTTGTCAGTTCTCAGGAAGGGCCAACACTTGCCCCTTGGCGACGTGCTCAGCTAGCCTTTCAGGAAGACCGAGGTTTGTATCCGCTGGTGGCATTGAGAAGCCACTAAAATATGGCACGATGAAACATGACAGCGATTGGGGAGTGTGTGCATTGATTGTAGCTGCCTTTCCAATGCAGTTGCAGCTAGCAATACAGAGAAGTTAGTCTTACCATAAGCAACGACTGACTTTATGCCATAAGCACTTCTGTTACTCATTTAGCACTACCATTGGGCACGTATAGCTTGAAGATATGCTGACGCGAGTCACGGACCCCCATAACGCTCTACTATCATATGAGATTGGGACCTACGGTTTAAAGTGGATTCCTAACCACTACAAACATGCACGGCACCGCCGAGATTTGAACCCGAAACCTGTGGAACCGAGCCCCAGAGGGCTAGCCACTTAGCCATCAGATCACCGGCAAAAAAAAAAAAGTTTATACAAAAATAGATTTGAATATTTTATTAAATTATTTTATTACCATCTGAGTTTCTTTCTTTAATTCAAAGGTTTGAATGAGTAAAACGAATTGAATCATAAATTTAAGACATTTTATAAAATAGATATGCTGCATTCAGAAATAAATAGAAACTATCAGAAATAATTAAATATATATATAATTATTGTATAAATGCAACACTGCAAAACAACATCCTATTATGAAAAATTAAAAAAAGAAAACTTGTTTCCTTTCATTTTCATATAATAGCCCATTGAAATATATACCCACTCAAATACGTTCCACCAACGCAATTTCCCAAATGAAACATTTAAAGAGAAATTCAAAAAGAGTAAACAATTGTCTGGCACTGTACAGTTCATGTCATAATGTGGCGAACACAAGTGCCAGATGGCTGCCTGTTAAATTGGCATCAGGACGAGGGTGTCTTAATGCATGCAGCCATGAATAAGACATCTTTGCGGCCTTAACTCTGTATTAAACATTTATATAAAATAGATATGCTGCATTCAGAAAGTGCATGTAATTTTCGTGTTAACTAAAATGCCACATTAAAATTGCTTAAATAAATATTCTTTAGCAGTTATATGTATTTGATCATGCTCTTATTTTTAAATGTATTTTAAAATTACTGATTCTGTTCATGTTCTCGTATATGAGATACATTAAATTTATATTCATTAATATACTATTGATACTATTTAGTAGTGATGTAGTTCGAGGTTAGATTGGGTAGAAATGTCTTAGGGTGACATTGTTATACATTGCAAGTATTATAAAAATTAGAAAAGACAAACTAGAAATTATTTTTTTAAAATTTATATTAAAATTATACAATATATGTATTTTCAGCTAAAGAACGCGAATCGAAGAAATTACAATGAAAATTACAATGCAGTATAATTTATTTTCTTTATTAAACACACACACATGCGTTGAAGCTGTTGCCCATATAAGGTTTACATTTTTTTAAATAATTTATACTATGCAATATATTGTTATAATATTTAAGTTGTTGTTGTTATTTATCTTACTTGGTAGACATCAAACCAAGCCCACGAAGCCGTGTGGACTCATGGTAGATGGGAAAAGGGTAGCTTCTGTTGTGATGGAGTAGGTAGGTGAAGGTAGAAGTTTGATTTGGCTCCGTGACTCTGACTTTTTAGGGGGTACGCCCAAACAGTCATATTATGACTTTCAGTTTTCAACTTTGTTTTGTTTCAAACTAGCTCACTTAGTTCTAAAACCGACTACCATGTCTCCAATCTTGTTTATCTTTAAGTTAAGGTATTAGTATTTATGTAGCACTACTGTAATTCTTTAAAAAACAATCCTGTTAAATTAATGCACATCATAACTGAGATCAAAAGTTATGTTTTTCGAAAGCGGTGTAGCTGCATTAGATTATGTGCATTCGAATTCCTTAACTGCTTTAGACTGTGAATGAAGCGAGCTTGTAAAGTGATAATCATTATAATGATTTGACGGAAGTCTAAATTTAGACATTTGACTCCCGAATCGATCTTGTCAGAGATTGTAACACATTCCGGTTTATTAAACATTAACATTCGATGTATAAAATTAGTTCTGCTCTGTTCTTTACAGACTAGTTGTGTATTTACCAAGTGTCTGGTTATAATAATTTAATTTATAAAGCAAATTATTTCATTGATATTCCCTTATATGTGAATTTGTAATAAGTAACATACTGCTTTTATAATAATTGGTCGGATTGGTTGGTAGACTTCACGAATATATTTATTGTAAACATTGACAAATTTTACGATGTTATATATTTCAGTGTAAAATTAACATTATAAAGTTTGACACTGGATGTAGTGGTTAAAACATACTAGTTAGTCTATCTTAAGACATTGATTTTATCGCTTTTGTAGAAGATTTTACCAAAAACAAAGTTTTAAAAGCAAATTATCTCGGCAGGGATTTGGATATTTTAAAATATGAACATAAGAATAGGTTAGATTACAATTCATTTAGATGAATACAAGACAGTACTTATTGGTTCTGATTTACGTGACAGTACTTAAATTTTTATGAATTATTATAAGCCAAATTATAATAATTCATAAAACATCTATTTTTTAATCAATAAATTTATTTTAACTAAGTAGTGCATTTTATAATTTAAAACATTTCAAACAATTTTTATTAAATGATTTTTTATTTTTCTGATAGATATTTTTTTCTTTGTTTTAATTTTATTTTGAAAGTCATCCACCTTTTTTGCTGAGCCGGCTTTAAATAGACATTTTTTAAACGACTCGAACACATTAAAAGTACTTTATAAATTATCATGTCTGGAATGGAAACTTTAGTTTCGGTACCTATTGTCACGTTTCTAATAAAATTCTGACACACAACGCACCGTTCACTGGGTAGGTAAGGTAATAACTATGCCTCCTCAAACATTTTAAATTTAAAAGTGCTTCTCCGTAGCATTATATAAATAAAGATAATAAGAAACATAAATATTTTATCAGATTGGCTTATTTCACTACCTTCAGGGGCAGCAAACCACCTTTGTAACTCAAATAATAAGTTCAGTACTGTAAGCATATCTAACTTTCGAGTTCCTGCACATCACAAACTTATTTGCTTTTTAGAGGCAAGGCAGTTTTGTTTCTTGCTGAAATTAACAGAAATAAGTCATATCACGTTAATATGTAATGTGATAGGCACTTTATATTGAAATTTTTATAATTATGGATACTTATTCATCAAATAAATGAAGCCATAAATGTTGCAATTTGCCATCTGGACTCTAATATTTCATTCCTTCTCATCTATACGTATCAAAACGAATAACAAATCTAGATGATGAAATATAAACTTCGCATATGTGCAAAACTATTAACTTTTTATATGCTTTCGATTGTTTGCTAGACAGTTTTCGGCTTTAAGTTAAGCTATTGAAAAAGTTACAATTCTTTTTCAATCATTAAAAGGAATCATTGAATCTTTCATTAATACGTTTCGAAATTAAATTTAAAATATTCAGTATGTTAAGTTCGAAAACCTACTCATTTGTTTTTAAATGCAATAATTAACATGTGTGTCAGAATGTAAACATACATACAGACATACTTTTTTCAGTCTTTCACATTAAAATATTTAATTGCATACCTACTAATATATTACTTTTTAAAGTTAAGAATACTATATATTTGAAAATTTAGCAAAAACAGTAGTTCAACAGAGTGATAAATTATGAATCTTACCTATCAAAAGAAAATGGAAAATTATCGATTTGGGAAAATAATTCTGAATTAAGAGCACTTAGATCTATCATAAGCCGAAGAAGCGGACTTATTGAAAATTTGAATGTTATTTTTAAATAATTAAAATATTCTTTACTCATTTAAAAGGAATTTAAGCAAATAAATACTTTGACAATTTTGTAAAGGTGAATGAATGAAATAAGCATTTCACTACCTTCAGTAGAAGCAAATTACCTTAACTCAAATTTTTAGTAGGTATGCAATTAAAAAATTTAATGTAAAAGAATGAAAAAAGTATGTATGCACGTTTTCATTCTCATACACAAATTGGATATCTGCATTTAAAAACAATTAGGTGTAGTTTTATTTGAACCTAATATCAGTCTTACATATCAAAATTAAAGTATCGATTTTAGAAAAAAAAAAAAAAAAAATTAATTAAAATCCTACCATAAAAATCGGATTTGTTGAAAATTTGAATTTTATTTTTAAATAATTCAATATTATCTACTCATAAAAAGAAATTTGAAAGCAAATAAATAATCTGACCATTTTTTATCTTACATACTTGGTATGTTGAATGAAATAAACACAAAAATTATTTACTGCATCAAACTGCTTTTTAACAGCAGGTACTTTTAAGAAGAGATTTTTTGGCTTTAAAATCTATTTAAAAACTTTTTCCTTTTAAAGTAAAAACTTTTTCCACGTGTAAAATATTTCCAGGGGATGATGGGGAAGCACAAATGAAAAAAAAACATTTTCCACTAAAGTAAAAAAAGCCTGTCCAGATGTTGAATATCTACGAATCTTCTGGTTAAAAAGCAGAAATGATGTATCCACCCCTTCTGTACATTAACTTTAAAAAAGAATAAAAAATATGTATATTTGAAAATTTAGCAAAAACCGTAGTTCATCTGAGTGATAAATTATAAATCTTACCTATCAAAAAATGAAATAATAACCGATTTGAGAAAAAATAATTCTGAATTAAACAGATCCTATCATAAGTCGAAGAAGCGGACTTGGTGAAACTTTGAGTGTTGTTTTTAAATAATTAAATATTCCCTACTCCATTTAAAAGGAATTTAAGCAAGCAAAAGTAATATAAAAAAAAATGTTAAGGTCAATTCCTACTTTCCTTTGTGCAAGAAGGAAGTCGCATAAATAATTTTCCTTCATTTTTTTAAGTTTATCTGGCACCATCTATTGGTAGATACATGCAATTTCAATCTAAAAAAATTAATTAATTAAATTTAATGAATGAATTAATATTTGAAAAACTGCATTAACATCAAGTGTCATCCACTACAAGTTCAAAAAAATGTATTTGAACAGGGTGGATGAATAAAAAGCTTATTTTATGAACGATTAGAAATTTTAACAAGATATATATAGGGAGTGTGGGAGCTAATAGAAGAATTGAATAAATACTCTGACCATTTTTTGAATGGGGAAATAAAAAAAAAAACACAAAAAAAAAGTATTTCAGTGAATCAAAAATGCTGTTTAACGCTTAGTTACTTTTTAAGAAGAGATTTTTGGCTTTAAAATCTATTTAAAAACTTTTTTTTTTTCAAAGTAAAAACTTTCACGTGTAAAAAATATTTCCCAGGGGATGATGGAAAGCAAACATTTTCCTCCAAAGTAAAAATCCAGTCCAGATGTTAAGAAATATCTACGATCTTCTGGAATTACTTCTACACCTGAGCCGGGAGGAAAATTTCCCCCAAGAAGTTAAGTTGGAACATCAGAGAGAAGAGCAGAAAAAGTTTTCGGGAAGGCCGAAAAGCGAAATGATGTATCCACCATCTATTAAAAAGTATCTCCTGCCGGTGTTCTTATCGAACCACTGACAGCAGTGCCACCTCGCGGCAAACTCCGGTTCGTCCGGCCGATAGAAACCTCCCGGACCGGCGCTCACTTTAGAATCCGAGTAGTCCAACAAGGTGTCCGGATAACACGCTCTTTCTCCAGGAGTCACTCGATCAAGACATAGCGTGAATTTCAGACCACCAAGTTCTACTGAAGGATTGTTTTGCAATGCCAAAGTCCAAATGACGTGACCATCAGACGAACCTTGGGAAATCCCGAGGACTTTTTTTTTTTTTTTTTTTTATTTATATAGTCTATTTAAAAAAAAAAAATAAACGATTATTATTATTGTGTTGGGCCGGACCGGTCATCTCCGCATGTTCCCCTCGAGTGATGCGGACAAGTGGTACGCTCGGAGGGGAGCCACTTGTATGTTGAACCAATTAGTGGTGCCATGGTGGTGTGGTATGCTACAGATGTTATGTACCGTACAGAGCATATCAATGTGCTGGTGGACAGTGTTTGTACGTTTTTAGCGTTATCGGTGGTGCTACGATGTTTAGGATTCTTCAGATCTGTTCGGCTTCACCATCACCTGGTAAGTGTGCCTGCTTTTTTTATACAGATTTTTGTAGAAAAGTTTCATGAATCGTTTCTAATGCAGAATTTGTTTGAAATATTATATGCCAAATTTAACAAAATAGCGATAAAAATTAATTTTATTAAATCCTTTACAAACGTGGTTGGGATATATTTGTCTGGTGTCGGAGAAATGTTTTAGAATAGATATTAAGCAAAATGATAAATAATTTTTTGAAACTTTTGCTGATTATGAATTTAATAATACAAATTTTATAATTAATTTGACTAAAAATTTGTATTATTAAATTCGTAGTCACTAAAAAGTTTCAATGAAATTAACAAAAAGTTTTATTATAATTATAAAGTTATAATTTTTAATAATTATAAATTTTTAATTTATTTTTGTAATTATAAAGTTTTCAGTTCAATTGTTGTTCAAATAAATTTGTGCTGTTCATTTGATATATTTTTTTTGAATATTGCGTAGCATATTTTTAAAAAGAAAATTTAGATTTAAAATATAAAAGAAATTTTCAATAATAAAAATTGAAAACTTGGGTTGATTACTTTATTTTGTAACCTTAATATTAATAAAAATGAATAATTTCATTTTTAAAAAAAAATTTCTTTTTTGATGGACAATATCCTGGGAAGAAGCCTTTTTCAAATTAAGAAAAATTGAAAACTACTGAGATAAAAAAAAATAAATTAAAAATCAAATTCATGTATTAAAAAGCATGAAATTGGGCCATATGAAATACATTATCATAATAACTTATAATTAATCTATCTAATTTGATGAATTGTTTCTCTTACTAACACAGAATTTGTTTTTAAAAAATTCTTTACAACAAACTTATAGCAACATAGCGATAATAAATTAATTTTATTAAAAACGTTACAAACATCGTTGGGATATAATTGTATAGTGTGGGAAAAGTGCTTTTAGAAAATTTATATTAAACAGGAAATGAACAATAATTACTGAAATATTTTGCTGACTAAAATTCAGAAATACAAATTTTTATTCAAATTAATTTTTCAATTCAAGGTTATCCAAATTAATTTGTATATATTTTTTTTGTATAATGCGTAGCATATTTTTAAAGAGAGTTTGGATCTAAAATATAAAACAAATTTTATACAGATAAAAAATTCAAAATTTGGTTGATTACGCCATTGTTTTGTAACCGTAGTATTAATGACAATGAATAATTTAATTTCAAAAAAAAATGTGCTTTTTTATGACGGATATACTGAGGAAGAAAATCTTATATTTTTCAAAGGAAGAAAACATTGAAAATAACTGCGATAAAAAATAAATTAAAAAGCCAATTCTAGTACTAGAGTATTAATTTAACTATATAAAGCTTTTTATTAAACTATTTAATATTTTAACTATTTAACAATAACATCGTATTAACTTATAATTAATCTGTCTAATTTGATTATAAGTTTTTAATTATATTAAAACATCACGAATTTAATAGTAAAATTGTTTTCTAACATTAAACATTTCATTTTATAATTGTTTGAAACCATAAGACATTTTTAGGACAAGGGATATTACCTTTGCTATATTGTTGACTCCTTGCTGTTACATACATTATCTACTTATTAGTCAATCTTTCTGAAGATTGCAGCGTTTATTAATGAATTATTTGAAGTACTGACATTTTCTTCACTTTTTTTAGTTTTGTAATATTTTTTATAGTCACAGTATGCTAAAATATTTACCATGAGATTTCTACGTAGTTATGAATATAGAAACTGGAATATATGAATTTTAATATAAACATAACATCATACGAGAAAAAAATATATAGGTATGCAATCAGAATTTATTAATTATTAATCAGAATAATTACTAAACATATGAATACGCATACATAAATATATATTAAAAATCACAATAATAATTTTGTTATTACGCATATATATAATTATATGCTTTACCAATAAGCATTTCACTTGCTGTTGCTCATAAAACTTTAAAATGATTTTTTTCTCTATATCCTTGAAAATAAATCAATTTTATATATTTGAATTATAGTTCAAATATTATGTTACTGAGTACTATATTATTGAGTATTATTAATATTCTATTGGTATTTGAAATATTGTGTTACGGAGTTGAAATATTATTTTCAAAAGTATTCGCTGAAAAATATTGCAACTTGACATTTTGACGGCTTTTTCTTGTTCGCCATACAATTAAATATTTATCGTTATTATCATATAACTAACAAATTATTAGCAAAAGCTTGAGTACTTTGAAATAAAAAAATTTCTTTTAGATATAATGGATATTTTTAAATTTACATTGATGAAAGTTTTGATGATTAAAATGAATTAGATATTTAATTAAAAAAAACAATTTGCTAGTTGTAAATTATGCGTTATTTTCCTTAATTAAGAAAATCGAATTTATTTGATGCTTCTCGTACTTCATGAAGATAATGAAATAAAATACAAAAATCAAAATAATTTTGATTTTAAATAATATATAGCTTAATAGATCTACATATAAAAACAATTTATATTTTATTTTTATTAAAAATTACATATTTTATATCAAAAAGTCGTAAAATAATTCGTTCATTTATATTTCAACTACTAGTATTGATATCGGTACATTTTCTTGTCATTAAATGAAAAACTAAAGTACTTTTCGGATAATTTGTATCAATTTTGCAAGGAATAATAAAAGGAATTTTATAAAGATGTATAAGTCGATCATATCGGTAGCTTGAATATTTGTAGCATATTGGATTCGTATTTAAGATTAATTGCTGCATTTTTTTCTGAATTTGTAAGTATTTAATACCAGTAGAGGAACATAAGCTACAAATATGCATACTTTATAACAAGCATGCAAAACAGAATATTTTATGTATAAATTGATTAAAAGCTTTTTTAAAGTTTTTACGTTAATGTACCATTCATAATTCTCAGACATTCGAAAAGATTGTAACCGATATGATTGTTCGAAAGTAAAAATAGCTTAGTTTGCGTTTTGCGAATATTAGATTTATTCAACTTTTCTAGATAGGACAGCACTCTACAAAGTATTCATTTTGAAATGTAACTAACTTTATCTTCTTTTTCTATCTAAAAAAAAAAATTTTGAATCTCAGACAGGTGTTAAGAGACATCGTAAATCTAAGAAGAAGAATATAGCTAAGAGTAGGAAACTGCAGTCTTTCAAATTTAATTTTCTATTTAATGTTATAGTGTAAAGAAAACTCATTAAAAATGCCTCTAAATTTTGAAAATAATTTTTGTAAGTACAACGTATTTTGAAATAATAATAATTATTATGATTGATATGCAGTTCGGTATATAAAAATATAAACATTACAAAGCATTTATTAGTGAATGATAATTTTTAAAACAACACTAAATAATAAGCAATAGAAATATTAATTATTTTCAGTAGATAATTTCTCCATATTATTGTGAAAGAAATTATTTCTTTTAAAAATATATAACAATTTTTTTTCGCATAATACATCTTATGATTTAAAACAAATTTCCTTGCGTTTTGAGAATTTTAATGTGTACTTTTTTATGTAAAAAATGCATGTCAAAGATATATTATAATTGAAAAAACATTAAAAATGCTTTTGACATAATTGTGTCTTTTCATGAAAAATAAAGGTGTACAATCCCATGCGAAAAGTATTTAATATTCATAGAAATAATTTATGAATTAACTAATAATAGTGAAAAGATAAGCAACTATAATAAAAAATACATAAATAATTCTTATTTAATTTGAATTTGAAATAAAATGGTAAAAATTATTTTTAAAATTCACTTGTCAGAAAATTTGTAAAGAATCAACCAAAGACGTGAACAAAATATAACACTATGTTTTAAAGTTTTACTATTTTCCAGAAATATTAAAAGGATTTACACGTATAATATTCTACTATATACTACACGTATACTATTCTACTATATACTACACGTATACTATTCTACTATATACTACGTAGACTATTCTACTATATATAGTAGAATAGTATGCTATAATAGTACATGTATAATATTCTTCTAGTAGTTACACGTATAATATTCCTCTATTTGATAAAATTCTTGTTGATAGGTTTGTTTTGGTGCGTCGCTCTTCGGTCATTTTGCACACGTTGGGCTAATTAGACCGGGGCCTACAATTTAACGTGGATTCCGAACCATTAACAAACATTCATACCACCGCCAGTATTCGAACCTGATGAAATTGATAGGGAATTTGTACTCAAGTAATAACAGAATATATCAGAAATTTTATCCACACAATTTAAATTAAAAAATAAGCACTATATTATTTTTTTATGTGCTCATGTCTTGGTGATTGAAAATGAAAACAAAGTGATGATACCTGATACCTGAATAAATGTTATAGCTGACTAATAAAAGTGAATATGACATAATGAAATTAATATACTAGAAAAAAAAAATTGAAATACCATATGCACGGGAAATTCAAATTGGAACTGGTCTTATTTTTTGGATACAGTACTATAAATAAAAGTTACATCGATATTTTTCAAGATTTTAAAATCAAAAAACGAACAAATTTAAAAAAATAATCTTCCAAATTTGAAAAATCAGTTAGAAATGAAATTTTCACGATAAAGTCATCATAAATAAAAATTAAAGTCCATTTGGGAATAGGTCCTTTGATGTGGGACAAATGCACCTATAAAAAGTAATTTAACTGAGGTTGGGCATTCATCACTTTGGGAGGTTTATGGAATTGTGCCCGGAATCTCCTGTTTTATCCTGGAATGTCTCATCGGGGAACTTCCGTAAACTTGGTGACATTTGGCAACCTCCACGAATTTCACTTTAAACACGACTAACAATGATTCAATGCTCTTTTCCGTCTAAAATAAATAGTAATTTGCATAGCACTTTTGAGAACAGACGATGGCATTTATGCTTCTCGCATTTAGTTTCATTTTAATATACTGGGTATTTAAGTTATTACATACGTTATATTTCAAGGAAAACATTAAGATTTCTCCTCTAAAATTTGCTGAAGATTTTGCGTTGAAAAGTACATTGGGATTTTAAGGTAACCTAAATATGTATAAAATAATGCCAGAAATTTGACAAAAATCATATAAAGTAATAATAAATGAGTGCAGATGCGGATATTATATTTTCTTTTTACATAATAATTTAAAGGAATATTATTTTTAATACAATTAAAGAATATTTATAAATTCCTTGTTTAGTAATTTGGTTTTTCAAGCCTATAGAAATTTTATTAATTTGTTAATAAAAAAAGATTATTTCAACATCAAAAATCACTAAAAAATCTTAACTGATCACGTTATTAATTAATTTTCAAGAACAATTTTTTATCACGATCATTTTTAGATGAAAGAAATTATCTTTGAAATGGTGAGTTAATTTTGTCAGCATATCTGATTTAATAACGTGAAAACAGATGTACAGAGAATTTGTATCCGCCTCTTATTTGAATAAAATGAGTGTTCATGAATAAGTCGCGCACTAACTCATGGTGAAAATAATGTTCATTTACCAGAATAAAAGAAATTAATTGCAGGTTATCTTTATTGTAAAAGTTTTATATATATATATATATATAAATAATATAGTGTTTTATATATATAATATATTTATATTACATTATGTTTATATATATATATTTATATATAGTGTTTAATATAAACACTATATTATTTTTTACGTATTCTAAAGCATATGTTTTGATCATTGAAAATGTAAACTAAGTATACAAAAGATATCTGAATAGAGATTATAGTTGACTAATAAAATTGAATATGATATAATGAAATTAATATACACATAAAAGTTACATCGATATTTTTCACGATTTTTAAAATCAAAAACGAATAAATTTTAAAAAAGAATCTGCCAAATTTAAAAAATCCAGTTAGAAATGAAATTTTTACGATATAAAGTCATCATAAATAAAAATTAAAGTCCATTTGGGAATAGCTCCTTTAACGTGGGACAAATGCCTATAAAAAAGTAATTTAACCGAGGTTGGGTATTCATCACTTTGGAGTTTTATGGAATTGTGCCCGGAATCTCCTGTTTTTATCCTGGAATGTCTCATCGGGGAACTTCCGTAAACTTGGTGACATTTGGCAACCTCCACGGATTCTACTTTAAACACTACTAACAATGATTCAATGCTCTTTTCCGTCTAAGATAAATAGTAATTTGCATAGCACTTTTGAGAACAGACGATGCCATTTATGCTTCTCGCATTTTGTTTCATTTTAATATGCTGGGTTATATTTCGAAGGGAAACATTAAGATTGCACCTCCTAAAAATTTTGTAATTTTGTGTAGAAAAGTGCATTGGAATTTTGAGGTGACATAAATCTGTATTAAATAATGTTGTAAATTTAACAAACATCGTAAAAAATTATAAGGTTGAATGGAGAAATGCAATTTTAGTTTCTTTTTACGTATTAATTTCAATGGAATATTGTTGTTAGTTCAATTAAATGATGTTCATAAATTCCTTGTTTGGTCATTGGGTTTTCAAGCTATAAAAAATGTAATTAAAGTAGATAATTTGATAATAAAAAACATTTATTTGAACATTATCAAAAATCACTAAAAATCTTAGTTGATCTCGTTATTAATTAAATTTCATGAAGAAGTTTTATCAAGAACCAGACATTTTTAGAAAATCGAAGAAATTATCTTTGAAATTATGTGTTAATTTTGTAAATACAGTACTTTCCCCAAAATTCGACAGAGTTTGTATCCGTTTCTTATTAGAATAAAATAAGTGTTCATGAATAAGTTGTCCGTTCATAGCGAAAATAATGTTCGTCACACATATGAATTTCTCTCTCTGTATATATATATAGATTTAATATGGTGTATGGTATAGATGTAAATGGTGTATATATATATATATATATATATATATATATATATATATATATATATATATGTATGTATGCATGCAGATATATGTTATATTATACTTATATAAAAGAACACAAATAAGTTGCGAATTAGAAGCAAGACCATATATAAAGCAAAAGCTACACTAGTCTGCTACCGATATTTTGAGCAAATATATATATATATATATATATATATATGAATAAATTTAATTGCTAGAATGTTGGTTTAAATAAACTTTTTGTATAATTGCGAACTTCGTGTTCAACTGATGGGATCTTACACCAAGTAGTCATCGTGGTGAGAAGCATATTGCCTACTAGAAGGATTAAAAAAAATTTTAAAAAAAAAAATTAATTTTTTTCGTCTGTGATTTTTAAATGTTAAAGTCGTTTAAATGGTACTTATTTTTAGTTTCTTCTGAAATATTTGCAAATTTTCGGATATTATGATCAGGCAAACTTGAATTTTTGATATGAAAGAAGTTGTTTGATTTTTTTTTTTTAAATAAATTTAATTTTTTTATAGTTTGCAATTGTTTGATATTGTGATCACAATTTGTTAAAATAAGTGTATCACGTTTAATCATTGGCTTCGCTAGATCTGAAGCAATTGAAAAAGTGTACTAAAGCAACATAATTTGGCATATGTATTTCGTTCGTTTCGTTCTAGCGCTCTGGTACTCGGTGCCACAGGTTTCGGTTTCGTGACCCGGAGATGACATGGATGTTTTTAGTGGTTCAGAATCCACTTTAAGCCATAGGTCCCGGTCTCATATGACTGTAGAGCGTCACGAAGCAGAAGTCAGACTTCTACCTGCGAGAGCTCCATCACAACGGAAGCTGCCCCTTTCACTTCAACGATGAGTCCGTACGGTTTCGTGGGTTTGGTCTAGATGTCTACCAAGTGGGATAAGAAACAACAGCGTAATTAACAGAATGAAAAAATGTCATTAAAAATGCATGTTTAATAAATAATATAATTTTAATTCTTATAAGTTAAAATTAATCTATACCTTTTGCATGAATTTATTTGTGTATTTTTTTAAGTAAATAATTTAAAAGTTTTAAATATAATCCCGTTCACAGGAGATAGCTGTAATATATTTTTATATATGAAAAATATTTTTTAATGCCACTAATCTTTTCCAGGTTGCATAGCGGTGTATAATATTATTATTGTAGTACTTGTGTCTAGATTAGAAAAAATTTTACAAGTTTCCCATAAACTCGTAAGAATCGATATATCTTTTCAAGGGATAGCCATTATATACTGAATAACTGAATGTGCTCCACAAATGTCAGGTTGGATCCGAATTTGAGAAGATTGAATAGGTGATGTCTTGGGACTGCCAGTCATAGAAAATCTGTTTGTAACCCTGCTTTATACAGCAGGAAGCATCTTGGATGCAATGTCAAATATAGACTTCCAATTTAGATACAATCTAATTGTGGCTTAGAAAAGCGAGAGTATTCTAATTCTGGTTCCTCGGTCATTAATTACTATTAATTAATAATGTTACTATTAGTTAAGAATAATTTAATATTAATTAATAGTAAAATGTTGCTATTTATTTTTAATACTTGACTTTATAGGTAATTAAACTGTAATTTATTGAATAAATATATTTTTTATTTCTAATTTTATTTTAATGTGTTGATTGTAACAGAAAAACTTCTACTTCAGGATTGTAATGTGTAATATAATATCTATAATTTTAACGAATTTTTTTAATAAATGTTTCGTTTACAAGACTTTATCGGCGCGATTAAGTGATTGGATTTAATGTATGAAAAAATTTTTTAATTTATAAAACAAAATTATGATTTTTTTCATAACATGAATTTTAGCGATAAAATCGCATTTCTACTTGACAAATGTCAAGGTACATAGAATTTTAAGCGAATTGCAAAAAATAATAGAATACATTATTGCAGGACAATCTACGTAATAATAATATAGAAGTTGATATATTTTCTGCTTCCTAAGCAGATACATATATATGAGGAAGATGAAGTTGTACTTTTTAAAATTTATGGAATACTTAACAAGAATACTGGGCTTTAGTGCGTTTTATTAATTGTTTAAAAAAAAAGAAATCTGTGTTACAGCAGAAACGCTTGGCAATTTTTTAAATGCGATTTGCGATTTCAGATTAAAAATTGTTGCGCTAATTATTCATGAAATGATTCCAAGATAAAATGCTCAGCAGCAGATTTCGGAAAAACGATTTTTTAAATGAAAGAAAAGAATAACAACTTTAATTTTATTTTTATAAAATAAACATTTTTACAATTAATTTTTTAAGAGTTATAAAATTTTATGTCAGCATCTTACATAAAAAACTTTTTCAAAAAATATATAGTTATTAATGGTATTTATTGCCTTGAAATTAGCAGGTATACATTATTTATAAAAAAATGAATTTGATAGAAGAATATGAAAGCCCTTAAAACATCTGCGTTATTAAAAAGGAATATGTCGTAGTCAAAACATGTAGTAAAAATATAATCAGATTGTAGTGATATATGTACATAAAATATAAAATAATTTAAAAAGAAATTTAAAAAATATTTAAATTACGTATAAAGATTAAGTTTAGAAAATTGAAATAAAAATTTTAAAACAGTACCTATTCATCTAATTTTACTATAGATATAATTAAAGTTTGGTGTTATTGGATACTTTAACAATAAATAAGAACCCTGAGAATCTACTATACTAAATTTCCCAGGCATTATGCATAGGCATAAATGCACGTAATAGGCAAATATAGGACATAGATATTAATGTATGTAATATATGTACATAAAATATAAAGTAATGTAAAAGATAATGATAAATATATGCTATATAGAAGAAATACAAAATATTTAAATAGCGTATAAGAGATTAAGTACTATAAAATTAAATAAAAATTTCAAAACAGAACCTGTTTATCCAATTTATTATATATAGAATTAAAGTTTGATTCTATTGGATATTTCAACAATCTAAAAAACCTAAGAATCTACTATTTTAAATAAAATTTTCTGGGCATTTAGAAGAACCCTTTTGTTACATTTTGGCACAACTTCGAAGCCGGTACCAGTTGGATATAAATATACGGTATGGTATACATGTATGTAACATATGTACATAAAATATAAACTAATGTAAACGAAAAATATTTAAATTGCATATAAAATATACCAAATATATATATACCAAAAATATTTAAATTGCTTATAAAGATTAAGTACTAGAAAATTGAATAAAAATTTCAAAACAGAACCTATTTATCCAACTTTACTGTAGATAGAATTATTTGATGCTATTGGATATTTTAACAATTTAAAAGGACCCAGAGTATATACTGTTTTAAATAAAATTTATCGGGCATTTAGAAGAACAATTCTGTTACATTCTGACACACCTTCCAAGACTGTACCAGTTCTATATAAATGTCGCAATGGTATAAATGTATGTAACTTATGTACATAAAATAATGTAAAAGAAAATATACACAATATTTAAATTGCGCATAAATTAAGCAATTAAGTACCAGATAGCAATTAAGTACCAGAAATTCAATAAATATTTTAAAACAGAACCTATTTATCCAATTTTACTATTGATTGCATTGAAAATTTATGTTATTGTATATTTTAACAATCTAAAGGGAACATGAGAATCTAGTATTTTAAATAAAAATTTCTTAGGCATTTAGAAGAACCCTATTGCTACATTTTTGGCACAACTTCAAAGCCTGTACCAGTTGTATATAAATGTACGTAATAATATAAATGTGCGTAGTATATATACATAAGATATAAAATAATGTAAAAAGAAATTGTACAAAACATTCAAATTGCGTATTAAAGATTAAGCACTAGAAAATTGAATAACAATTTCAAAACAGAACCTATTTATCAACATTATTACATATAGAATTAAAGTTTGATGCTATTGGATATTTTAAAAATAAAAGAAACCTGAAATTTAAATAAAATTTCTCAGGCATTTAGAAGAACCCTTTTGCTACCTTTTAGCACAACTTAAAAAGCCTGTACCACTTGGAAATACCAATTTGCTTTACAATACAATGGAAAAAAAAAAAACCCACCATCGAATATCCTTCGTCTGAAATTATAAGCAATTTATTTTCAATCATCCTGATACCCACCCGTCCATTCCTTTCTATACCCAATTCCATCCATCTCTAATGCAATTTATTTTCAAGAGGATTTTAAAAAAACAACCTCCAAAAAAAAAAAAAAAAAAAAACTGGAACTTATAATCTAACAAACTACTTCTGACTGGAGAGAGCATGAAAAAAAAAGGGCAAAGTGTAATCCAACAACGAAGGAATAAATAGCTATCAATAGAGGAACAAATACGAAATGGAAAATAAAACATAAACCTTTAAGACATATCGGTAAATCATTTATCAAATTGGCTACAAGCATAAGGCGGGTCCATCCATCGAACGAATCTACGTGTGTTATCGCATCTTTCGGACTACTTTTTCTTGTGTTATCCTTACATTACGAGATGTAAACCGCTTTCGACAACTAAAATCTCCAACGCGCTACATTAATCGATGTCGCGAGACTGGGAGCAGAACTGTATACATCCTTTTCAATGTTCAGTGGACATCGTACTGACAAATATATGTTTCGATTAATTAGTTACGTAATTTCCAATGGACTGAATTTAAATGAATGTGGATACAATATGTAAGATCTGTATTATTAAATGTAGTTTATGTCGTGGACAAGTAGATTCATATTTATTGAATATGCGATTAACCTCATGTAGAACATAATTCTTCTTTTTCTGTACATGAACACTTGCTTGCCACCATTTGGTGAACGAGCCCATTAGTATGTTATCTATTTTTTTGTTATGTCATATTCCCGTGTAATATAGTTCTCAACTTAAACAACTTTCACGGTATTATTCAATTTGTAAAATACTCTGTCTCAATGTCAACTGGCTATACTCGTTTTTATTCGTCATTGTTTAACTCGTAAATAACCAAATACATACATATTTAATGGGAAATTAAACCCCGTTTAACATAGAAATGCTTATTTGTCCTGTAAATTACCAGTATCCCGTGAATGGCTTCATTAGTATATTATCTCTTTTTTTTTAATATGTGATACAAATAAATATATATCGATGTATTCCACATAAAGTTAGAAGAGCTACATTTAAAAGATTATGCTTACACGTCGGATATTCCCGTGTAATATTGTTCTCATTAAACGACTTTCACGGTATTGTTCAATTTGTAAAATACTCTGTCTCAATGTCAACTGGCTGTACTCGTTTATTCGTCGTCGTTTATCTTGTAAATAACCAGATACAATACCTGCATATTGAATGGGAAATTAAACATTGGTTAACAGAGGAGCGCTATTTTTTCTGTGCAACAATACTTGATTATTAGTATTTGTCTAACGGTCCCGTTAGTGTGTTATGACTTTTTTGTTATGTGATACAAACAACTATATATGCATGTATTCCACGTAAGGTTAAAAGGGGTACATTACAAACAAAAAATATATTATGCATAAATACCGACTATTCCCGTGTAATATCTGTACTAATATCAACTGATTATTCTCAACTTAAACGACTTTCACCGGATTATCCAATTGTTATATGATACAAGCAACTAAATATTAATGTAGTTCCTTATAAGGGAAAAAAGGTGTAACGTGCAAAAACCAAATTAGGCTGTGATGCAAGTTATCTCCGAGTAGCATAATTTTTCAACTTAAACGTCTTTCATCGGATTATGCAATTGTTTAACTCCCAAATAAACAGATATATACATATTGAATATTGCGTTCCGGTAAGACTTTTAAGAATAATTACCCCACATGTGCGTCTCGTATATCACAACCGTTGCCACAATAGACAACGTGTCTTTATGTTTTGTTTGGTTTGTTGCTCTACAGTCATTTTGTGCACCCTTTAGGCTAATTAGACAGGGACGTACAGTTAACATGGATCACAAACATCCATGATCCCGCCAGGATTCAAACCCTGTGATACCAACCCTGAGCGCGCCATTTGAAAAAAAAAAAAAGGGAACAATTCAAAAGAGATGTTCTCTTTTGGATTCCATGGCCAACTATCAAATCAGCAATATATATATATATATCTTTATATTAAATGAAAAAAAAATATTTTTAGGACATTATTGTAATGATGGTGCTAAAAGTAGAGTTTATATTAAACGTATTTCATATAAACATAAATAGAAAGTAAGAGAAAACATTTTCAGTCAACTTCTTAGTAAACATAAAAACTATTAAAATAGCTTCAGATACTTAAACACACAGGATCAATTGAACGAATATAATGTTTTTAAAAATAGATAGTAATTAATTCTGTATTCCAAGAATATAGGATATTGAATATCTGGATAAACATAGTTTGTAGTGTTAACCACCCACTTCAAAATACAATATTTTATGCATGCATGTCTGCAAAGATAGAAAAAACAGTTAGTAAAACCATGAGACGCAATATACGCTTTCATTTCATCCACACTGTGCATAATCCTGCACTATAAATAACTGACAAATGTCCGCTTAACGTCGCAGTGGTATCGCCGGGAACGAACGAGAATTTTATTGCAAAATTGTGTAAAGAAGGGAAACGGAATATATGAAAAAATATTTTTGCTTCTGCGACTCATAAATGAAACTTTTAAGCCTCCAGTTGTGCATGTAATGAAAGCAAAAGCTCTTGAAATAACGCGCTCTTGAATAAGCTCTTGAAGATTAGATGGAAATTTAAAAGGAAAAAGGACGTATTTCAAATTATTTGGAAAATTCATATGCCGTTCATTGATTCTCTATTATCCTTTTATATATTTCTATATCCTCTCTCTCTCTCTATATATATATATATGATTAAGATGTATCTAGATATGTCATTAACATGTTTCCAATTTTCCAGTCATCTAGCATCATCTAGCAGAAAAACTATGGTTTATAATATCCTGAAGGGACGTATTCTTTTAGGATATCCTCATTATAATATTATATATATATTATATAATATAATAACAAGGATATTATATATGTAACAGGTGGGGTGAAAAGTCCATAGGCTTATACATAGATGGCGCTAATAATATTAAATCCATATGATTTTTAGTTAGCCCTAACATTCAAAAGACACGTGTATAAATTTTGCCAGCTGTTGCACTATTAGTATGTGAGTTATAATATTTTTAGTGAAGTTATAGCTTTTAGTGTTCATCACGTGCAGTCCACTCGACAGTCAGCCGAGTGGACTCCGGTGAAATGATAGAGCCATGTTTCATCCATCGTCACATATCGATGCAAAAATTAAAGGTTTTTAAAAAAGGGTTTATGAACAGCTCCAAACACTGCTTAGAATCATCCATTAGTTGTTGTTTTGTGTCGATTGTGAGCTCGCACGGCACCCACTTTGAACAGGTCTTTCGTATATCCAAATATTCATTCACGATATGTCCAACACGTTCCTTTGATATCTTTAGATTCTCCGGTACCTCAAACAACTTCACTTTACGGTTATCAGAAATTATTTTGTGGACTTTTTGATGTTTTTGTCGGTAACAGCCTCTTTGGAGCGTCCACTGAGTGCATCCTCCTCGGTGCTCATTTCGCCTCGTTTAAATTTAGCAAACCACTTCTCTACGGTTGATTTTCCTGGTGAAAAGTCCGAATAATGTTTATCGAGCCAAGGCTTGGCATCAATAGTATTTTTTTCGCCAAAACGCAATGTTTTATTAACACACGAAATTCCTTTTATCCATTTTTCAAACTAACAAAAGTTGCTTCAGTATAACTCACATACTAATAGTACAACAGCTGTCAAATTCATACACGTGTCTTTTGAAGGTTAGGGCTAACTAGAAATCATATGGATTTAATACTAGTAGTGCCATCTATGGGTCAGCCTACGAACTTTTCTGCCCACATGTTAGGTTTGTATGTATATAATCAATATGTCTTTAGATATGTCTGTGCTGTGTTTCCCGTTTTTCAGTCGTCTAACGAGCAGAAAAACTATGTTTTATATTATCCTGAACGGACGTACTTGAGGGTATCCTCATTATAATTATATATTTATTATATCTATATATATATATAGATATATAAATTTATATATATATACATATACCACAAGGTAACACAAGTTTCGGGTTCGAGTTCCGGCTGAGCCATGGATGTCTGTAATGGTTCGAATCCACTTTAAACCGTAGGTGCCGGTCTAATAAGATCATTGAGCGTTGTGGGGGTAGTGTTATTCGCGTCTGTAACATATCTTCAAGCTACACGTGCCTCCTGTGTAGTGCTAAATGACTAACAGTTCTTTTTAGCCCTTGCGAACGGAATAAGATATGCTGTCTCTCTGTCTTGCAGCTGCATTAGAACAACAGGAACAATATATACTTATAATATCCGATGTTCTATTCGATAAATGGAAAATTATTTTTAGGAGATATTTTGTAATGCTGTTGCTAAAGATAGAGTTGATATTATACGTATTTCATATAAACCTAAAGTAAAAAGAAGATAGCCAAGAAATAGCAAGTAAAAAGAAAACATTTTCAGCCCACTTCTTGAACGTAAAACTTATTAAGATAGCTTCAGATACTTAAACACACTGGATATATTCATCGAATATAATGTTTTTAAAAACAGACAACAATTTAGAAGAAAACAAGTATTCGAAGAAAATAGGATATTCAATATCTGCATAAGCACAGTTGTAGTATCAACCACCCATTTCAAAATACAATATTTTATGCATGCATGTCGTCAAAGATAAAGAAAACATTTAGTAAACCATGAGTCGCAATATACGCTTTCATTTCATCCACACTGTGCATAATCCTGCACTATAAATAACTGACAAATGTCCGCTTGGCGTCGAAGCGGTATCACCGTGAACGAGAATTTTATTACAAAACTGTGCTGAGAAGGGAAACATGATACATGAAAATATTTTTGCTTCTGCGACTCATAAAAGAAACCTTAAGCCTCAGTTGTGCATGTACTGAAAGCAAAAGCTCTTGAAATAACGAAGTGAAGATTACATGGAAATTCAAAAGGATAAAGACGTATTTCAAATTATTTGGAATGAAATTCATACGTCATTCATTGATTCTCTGTTGTTTTTTTGCATATTTCAATATGGTATAGATATACATAATTAATACGTCTCTAGATATGTCTTTGACTTGTTTCCAATTTTCCAGTCATCTAGCGAGCAGATAAGCTCCAGTTTATAATATCCTGAAAGTGCGCATTCCTTCAGGTTATCCTCATTATAATATAATACATATATATATTTAGTGGTCCTGATGGACGGGTGGCTAATGCTCTGGAGCTCAGTACACAGGTTTCAGGTTCAAGTCTCGTCGGTGCGTGCCATAGATGCTTGTAGTGGTTCGGAATCCATTTTCAACCGTAGGTCCCCAGTATAATAAGATCGTAAAGCGTTGTGGGGGTCATGTTACTCGCGTCTCTAGCATGTGTCCAAGCTACACATGCCCCTGTGTAGTGCTAAATGAGTAACAGCGGTGCTGCCTTTGCTTATGGCATAAAAGATTAACCGTCTCTATATTGTCAGCTGCATTAGAACAATAGCAACAACAACACTTACAAATCTATATACATGTATATATACATATATTTTCGATGTTCCATTCAATACATGAAAAATATTTTTAGTAAATTGTTTGTGATTATGTTTTTAAAGGCAGAGTTTATAATAAAAGTATTTCATATAAACATAAATAGAAAGTAAACGAAAACACTTTCTACCCATTTCTTAAACGTAAAAATTACCAAGATAGCTTCAGATACTTAAACACACATACGGATCTATTCCACGAATATAATGTTTTTAAAAATAGAACAGTAATTTATTGCGTATTCGAAGAAAATAGGATATTCAATATCAGGATACGCATAGTTGTAGTATCAACCGCCCAATTTAAAATACAATATTTTATGCATGCATGTCCGCACAGAAAAAAATTATAGTAAACCATGAGACGCAATATACGCTTTCGTTTCACCCACACTGTGCATAATCCTGTGCTATAAATAACTGACAAATATCCGCTTCGCTTCGCAACGGTATCACCGGGAACGAGAATTTTATTACAAAACTGTGCCAAAAAGGGAAACTGAATATATGGAAAATGTTGATACTTCTGCGACTCATAAATGAAACTTTTAAGCTTCTAGTTGTGCATGTACTGAATGTAAGAGCTCTTGAAATAACGAAGTGCAGATTAGATGTAATTTCAAAAGGATAAAGGAGGTATTTTGAATTATTTGGAACGAAATTCATACGCCATTCATTGAACCTTTATTATTTTTTATATATTTATATATACATATATATATATATATATATATATATATATATATATATATATATATATATATATATATATATATATATATATATATAAATATACACTCAAGAGCCAAAACATTATGACCACCTCTCAATAACGAGTTGGCCCACCTTTGCCGCGCAACACAGCTTCAACCCGCCTTGGCATGGATTAATATCACCACTTAATACCAGTTAAATTCCACTTCCACCTGATCACGTGCCTTCCACGTCATCCAGGCGAGTTCATTGCAAAATGTATGGGTGGTCATAATGTTTCGGCTCTTGAGTGTATATGTGCATATAATTAATACGTCTCTAGATGGGTCGTTGATGTGTTTCCAATTTTCCTTCTAACGAGCAGAAAACTTTGGTTTACAATATCCTGAAGGGACGTATTCTTTGAGGATACCCTCATTATAATACTATATATATATATATATATATATATATATATATATATAATGTGTATATTAGAATATGTGCTACACATGCATTATGTGTTTATGTATGTATATAATTAATATGTCTCTAGATTTGTCTTTGATTGTTTCCCGTTTTCCAGTCGTTTAGCGACTAACTATGGTTTATAATATTCTGAAGGGGCGTGATCTTTAAGGATATCCTCATTATAATATTATATATATATATATATATAAATTGTGGGACTGATGTCGGGGTGGATAGTCTCTCTGGCGCTGCCCCACAAATTTCGGGCCTCTTGCGCTCCATGCCACAGGTTTCGGGTGCAAGTCTCGGCAGTGCCATGGGTATTGGTAGTGATTTGTAATCCACTTTAAACCGTAGATCCCGATCTAATAGGATGGTAGAACGTTGTAAGGGTAGTGTTACTCGCGTCCGTCGCATATCTTCCAGCTCACGTGCCCCTGGGTAGTGCTAAAATGAGTAACAACGGTGCAGACCTTGCTTATGGCATAACGATTAACTGTCTCTGTATTGCCAGCTGCATTAGAACAACAGCAATAACTATATATATATATTTCTCCGATGTCCTCAATGCTATTTAATAAATAGGAAAATTTTTTTTAGGAGATATTTTGCAATGATGTTGCTGAAAGTAGAGCTTATATTAAACGTATTTCATATAAACATAAATAGAAAGTAAACGAAAACACTTTCTACCCACTTCTTAAACGTAAAAATTATCAATATAGCTTCAGATACTTAAACACACATACGGATCAATTCAACGAATATAATGTTTTTAAAAATAGAACAGTAATTTATTGTATATTCGAAGAAAATAGGATATTCAATATCTTGGATAAGCATACCTGTAAAGTACATCCACCCACTTCAAAATACAATATCTTATGCATGCATGTCTGCACAGAAAAAAACATTTAGTAAACCATGAGACGCAATATACGCCTTCATTTCACCCACACTGTGCATAATCCTGCACTATAAATAACTGACAAATGTCTGCTTGGCGTCGCAGCGGTATCACCGGAACGAGAATTTTATTACAAAACTCTGTAAGAAGGGAAACTGAATATGTGAAAATATTTTTCCTCTGCGACTCATAAAAGAAACCTTTAAGCCTCCAGTTGTGCATGTACTAAAAGTAAAAGCTCTTGAGATAACGAAGTGAAGATTAGATGAAAATTCAAAAGTATAAAGGACATATTTCAAATTATTTGGATTGAAATTCATACGCTTTCCATTGATTCTCTATTATTCTTTATATATTTCAATATTCTATCCTATATCCTATATATATGTACAATATTATAATATATATTTAATATATCTCTAGATGTGTCATTGACTTGTTTCCAATTTTCTAGTCGTCTAGAGAGCAAAAAAAAAACTACTGTTTATGATATCCTGAAGGGATATATTCTTTGAGGATATCCTCATTATAATATTATATATACGTATATATATATATATATATTATATAATATAATAATGAGGATATTATATATGTATGCATATAATCAATACGTCTCTAGATGCGTCTTTGACTTGTTTCCCTTTTTCAGTCGTCTAGCGAGTTTATATGGTTTATAATATCCTGAAGCGACGTGTTCTGTGAGGATATCCTCATTATAATATGTATATAGTGGGCCTGTTTTCCGAGTGGCTAGCCCTCTGGCGCTCGGTACCACAAGTTTCGGGTTAGAATCCCGGTGGTGCCATAGATTTTTGTAGTGGTTAGAATCCATTTTAAACCGTAGATGTCGGTGTAACAGGATAGTAGTGCGTTGAGAGTGCGTTACTCGCGTCCGTAGCCTATCTTTCAGATACACGTGACCCGGTTAGTGCTAAATGAGTAACAGCGGTGCAGTCCATGTTTATGGCATAAATATTAACATTCTCTGTATAACAGCAACAACATATATGTATATATATATATTTATATTATATATATATATATATATATTCTCTGATGTTCTATTCAATAAATAAAAAAATATTTTTAGAATATAATTTATAATGATGAATATATAATAATGAATTTATAATAATGATTTATATTAAACGTACTTCACATCAACATAAATAGAAAGTAAAAGATAACATTTTAAACCAACTTCTTATACGTAAAAATATTAAGAGAGCTTCAGATACTTAAACACATAGGATCTATTCAATGAATATAATGTTTTTAAAAAATGGAACAGTAATTTAATGTGTATTCGAAGAAAATTTGATATTCAATATCTTGATATGCATAGTATCAACCACCCACTTCAAAATACAATATTTTATGCATGCATGTCGTCAAAGATAAAGAAAACATTTAGTAAACCATGAGACGCAATGTACGCTTTCATTTCATCCACACTGTGCATAATTCTGCACTATAAATAACTGACAAATGTCCGCTTAACGTCGCAGCGGTATCACCGGGAACGAGAATTTTATTACGAAACTGTGTAAAGAAGGGAAACGGAATATATGAAAAATATTTTTGCTTCTGCGACTCATAAATGAAACTTTTAAGCCTCCAGTTGTGCATGTACTGAAAGCAAAAGCTCTTGAAATAACGAAGTGAAGATTAGATGGAAATTCAAAAGGATAAAGGACGTATTTCAAATTATGTGGAACGAAATTCATACGACGTTCATTGAATCTATATTCTTTTTTTATACATTTATTAATATGCCCCTTTAGGATATTATAAGTCTTGACTTGTTTGACTTCGTTGTTGACAATTTTCCAGTCGTCTGGCGAGTAGAAAAATCATGGTTTTTAATATTCTGAATTGAAGTATTCCTTGAGTATATCCTCATTATAACATAATTAATTTCTTTTATGTTTACTAAGTTCTTTGTGGATTTAATGTATATATTTTCACACCATGTCATTGTGTGTTTTGTATAAATATTTGTATTCTTTTTGGATCAGCTGATTTGCAATTCTTACCTTTCAACCTTTTGATTTCTGTGCTTATTATGTGTTTTTCCATTTCATTGCCGCATCTTATGTGCACTTTATTGAACACTTTCTGGCTTTCTTTTTTGAGTGAGAGGAAGGTCTGAATGGGAGGCACTCTAATGTACTTTAATTGAGAATGTTATGATGTTTTTTTTTTATCCAAATTTAATGATATTAATACCAGTAGTAGCATTTACCTTGTAAAATGATGGTATTTCTTATTCATTCCTTATTAGTTCTTTGTTTTTGTATTCGTGAATTATGTGCTATATGTACAATACTTTATATATATGCTTATAATATTATTATTAATTAATACACTTATGTGCTTATAATAATAATACTTTTAAATATATATATATATATATATATAAAGTTCTAAAATATGGAAATTCCAAAGGTTAAAGGGCATATTTCAAATTATTTGGAATGAAATTCATACGTCATTCATTAAATTTATATTCTATTTTTATATATTTCAGTATGCTATACAAGTATATATATGCTACATATACACTCAAGAGCAAAAATATTATGACCACCTGTCAATAACGAGTTGGCCCACCTTTGACGCGCAATACAGCTTCAACTCGACTTGGCATGGATGCCACAAGTCCTTGGTAGATGGCTCACGCAAATCCGAGATATTGCGAATTGGTGGTCTTTGAACTCTGAGCTGCCGTGCCGGGACATCCCAAATGTGTTCTATCGGATTGGGATCCGGTGAGTTAGGCGGCCAGGACATTAACTGGAATTCAGCATCATGTTCCTGGAACCACTCCAACACAATTTTAGTCTAGTGACAAGGGGTGTTGTCCTGTTGGAACATTCCATTTCCAGCTGGAAAAACAGAGGCCATGTAAGGGTCCAACTTGTCCGCAATGATGTTCAGATACCCTGCAGCATTCATGGTCTGCTCTACCACAACCACGGGTCCCAGAGATGCCCAAGAGAACGTCCCCCAAAGCATAATACCGCCACCACTGGCCTGTGTATGACCTATTGTACATTGAGGGGAGCAACTGTTCACCTGACACGGCCATCGGCGTGAGGAATGTCAAACCGCGATTCATCTGACCAGGCAACTCTCTCCCACTGATCCATGGACCAGTCACGATGTTCCCGGAACCAGCCGCAGGCGCAGTTGGCGATGACGCTTGGTCAGCAAAGGTACACGAGTGGGACGTTTGCTGAGTAGCCCCCTATCCAACAGTGTCCGCTGAACAGTGTGCTCCGATACTATTCTTTTTATTGCCCTGCATTGTATTGGGCCGTCAGCTGAGCCAATGTCTGGCTCCGGTTTTGCTTCACCATGCGAGACAGTCTCCGACGACCTTTTTCATTGATATCGTGTGGACGTCCAACATCATGTCGTCTACTGCTGGTTTCACCGTCATTCATCCACTTTGCATAAGTACTAACAACTGTAGATCGCGAACAACCCACGAGCCGGGCAGGTTCGGAAATACTTGTTCCGAGCCTCCGAGCCATTACAATCTGCCCTCTATCAAAGTCGATTAGATCCGCAGCCTTTCCCATCACTAACAGAAGTAAGTGAAAGAATGATTCTTCAGACTCTCCAGCAGCAGTTAAATACCACTTCCACCTGATGACGTGCCTTCCACATCATCAAGGCGAGTTCATTGCAAAATGTAGGGGTGGTCATAATGAGTTGGCTCTTGAGTGTATAGTGGACAATGCAGCATGAACAATCTCTCAGACAGCGCTTTAAGCAATAAAACTGATATGATTTAATTCGACATTCGACGGGTGAGTCTAATTTCACTGAATTTATCTGCGTATGTGCATGCATATATGGCGTATGCATGTATGGATGTATTACGATTCAGAATTCGTGTGTTCGATATCCTGAAATGCTCGATCTATGTATGTAAAATAACATTACATCAATGAAGATTTTCGCAATGGTCCATAGAAATTGACTAATAATAATAATAATAATACTGTCTTTTATTTTGAAAATAAATATTATTATAATTAACAACAATAAATATTTTGAATACAAAATGTTTTTGCAAGTTTGACATTAGCCTAATTTGTTAACAGTAGGTTTTTTCTTTTACTTCAGCATTTTTTTAATCAATTTCTAGTTATTCGTTTTAAATTTTTTTTTTAAATTCAATAATTTCAACCCCATTTTTTAATGGGTTCACGCTATTTTATTTGAAAAATAAAATACGACATTATTTAGAACAATGAGTTTTGAAAATATTTTCTTTCATTACAACGATTGTATTTTAATCGAGAGTTACGTGTCACAATATGAATACCTTTTAAAATGTTGGCTTTATAAATCGATTATATACAAATAAATTTAATGACTAATATTTATATAACTTACATATTTTTAAAAATATGATTTTTACTTTCATTTTTACAAGAAGTCTAAAAATCTGACTATTTTTCGATTTTTCAAGTACTTTAGTAATATTTAATTAAAGATGTTTTTGCAATACTACTCAGTCAATTGCTATGGTTATAATAACTAGCTAATATTAAATAATAACTACCTAATATAAATAAAAACCACCTAATTTTAAATAATAACTAGATAATATTAAATCCTAGTTGGATACTATAATAGGATAAATTTAATGCCATCAGTTTCTTTAGGATATTTTTTATCATTGGCGGTCTGTTTGAAATTCCTAAAATAGAGAATAACAGAATCGAATTTTTACCAAGCATATTTTGTATTAATTCCCTCCTCAAACTATTAAATACTTTTGCTGAGATGTAAATGGCGAGGGTTATATTGACCCATTGCCATACCTGAGAAAGGGATGACTTTTCCTTCTTACCCGATGAAGCCTTACCATCAGTGTGGTTAGCGCACGGTATGAGGTCCGCTGAGAAAAAAACATTACCCAGTTGTTGTTTGGTTTGTCGCTCTACAGTCAACTTGTGCACACGAGGGCTAAACAGATCGGGACCTATAATTTAAAAGTACATTCCTAACCACTCACAAACATCCATGCCACCGCCAGGATTCGAACCTGGTGCCTGTGGTACCATTCACTTGAGTGTTCGTTTCTACTTTATTTTCTTTTTCGATTCTAGATATCTGGATTTCTACAATCTTTATGCAACCTAAATTAAACTTTAATTCTGTCTAAATTCTGTATCTAAATAATTGTTATTTTTCCTAAATTTTATGTACTTTAGCTTCGTACAGTTCAAAGAAAAGAACCAGCTAAAGGCAAACTAACGCAAGACATCCGTGTCACTTTAAACACACATGGGTAAAAGAAGGTTTTCTGCCTCAATCCGGTTTTCACTGGGATGTAAACATTTGAATAGAATTTTTGAAAATTTTTGGGCTGTAAAATGAATTAGATTGCTGTTACATTCAGAGTGAAGTATTTAGTTGTAGTTAACTTTTAAATAGTAAATAACAAACTTAAACAGACAAACATTAATAGCACACAGCAATTATTTAGAAGAAACAGGGATGAATATAGTAATGTAATCTTATACATATATATATATATATATATATATATATATATATATATATATATATATATATATATATATATATATATATATATAATATATATATATATATATATATATATATATATATATATATAATATATATATATATATATATATATATATATATATATATATATATATATATAAATTTCAACTTATCATGAACGAATATTCGAGAACTATGAATAAACTCAGGAATATGCCAATGTTTAATAATGCAAGAGATATATGAAGCAATTTATTGGAATACTACAAGAATGCTATATTCATATGGCTATTGAATTTGGTCAATGTTGAATAGGTCAATTATTTCATGAAGAATGAATTGTCCAAGAATCTCTAAAAGAATATTCTAAAGTAAGATAAATGTAGTCGTAAATGAATAACGAAGTATTTCCAATTCTACAAGGAACGTTATCACATTCAATAGCCAAAATAATATATCAAGTTTGAAAATTCTAGTCGTAAATGAAGAATAAAAGTATTCTCAATTCTGCTAGAAACGCTATCACATTCAATAGCCAAAGCACACATGATAAAATATGCATTATCTACACAAAAAAGATTCCAAATTAACAGCACTTAATTTGGAATATTTTATATACTCTACTTACTACTACTCTATTTAGTTTACTCTAAATATTTGATGTGCACACCTATTAATGTTTGTTGATTTAAGTTTGTCGTTTACTATTTAAGGGTGAAGTACAAGCACAAATATAAAAGATAATAATTTTCTTAACATAATAAAAGATTTTCAGGATTTGAGTGCTTAACATATCAACCACTACCATTTGCTTTCTAATTGACAGTAAGTTACTGAGGTTGAGCAATACCTCTGGCAGTCTTTTATTCTAACTAGTTCATCATAATATTTTGTATTGGATTTTACTATATGTAAAACAATTCCCATTTGAAAGTAAAATAAAATTCAAGATATAAAAGTAGTCATAAAAACTTTACTAAGGTTATATGATTTTTAACTTAAATGTGTCTAACAAATATGGTATACATTTTAAAGGATCATCAAATAAAACCGTGTTTATTCAACAATAATTTATTTAAATTTACAATTCATAAGACTGTAACAAAGCGAGGATTCCATGAAATGCAGTTAGAATATTCCATGTATAAAAGTCAAATATGTATATTTTTACGTTGCAAAAATCTCATTTTATTTATTTACTCATTGTATTTATTTAAAATAAAACAAGTCTTACGATTATTAAAGATAAAATATGTTATAAAGCCATTTTGCTGTAGGTATGGTTTATTTAGACTGTCGTATGTGAGAAAACCCAGAACTCTCATCAGGCAGTCTATTATTATCGATAGGAGATAGTTTTACTTACATTGTCACAATTGCCATCGAATCTCCTTGTTTCTGGAGATTTGATGACAATTGCGACGATGTAAGTTTTTTATGTTTCCTAAAAGCATTGGCTACAACAATGCCGGCTTCGGATTCGAACCTCCGCCCTCCAACTGTGTCCGCCGTGACTGTCAACGAGTAGGTCTGTAATCCATTCTGAATGATCACCATCATCAGTGGCGCAACAGCCTTATGGTGGGCCAAAGCCACAGGCAAATTTCAAGACAGGAAATATTTTATTTTTACGGAATAGAATATCAGCCCTACGCCCAACGCTCTACAGTCATATTAAACTTGGAACTACTATTTAAAGTGGCTTTGGAACACTTTAACATCCACGGCATTACCGGGACACGTGACACCGAGAAATCTGAGACACGAAGGGCCAGAGCACTAGACACTCGGCCATCAGACCACATTCTGAATCTTAGCTGTTTTCTAGAAGATTCATCACATCAATTACTAACATCATTAAATATCTCGCCTCAATATACATCGAATTTTTTTTCTGAATTTTTGAATCATTATGGCATCATTATCATTGGCATGTTGTTATTTTTATTATCATACACATTAAATTTGTTTAGGCACATATATTCAAGTCTGTTAGTTAGATTATTTTATAAAATATAATTACACATTTTTTTTTTAAATAATTTTTTGTTAAATACAAAATAAATAACTTATGAAGATATATCTTAAAAAACACCGTTCGAATTTTGAAAATTTCTAAATTACATATTGTATGTTATTATTATTTTTTAGTATCGTATATATTAAACTTGTTTTAGACACATATGTTCAAGCATGTTACTTAGATTAATTTATATAATTACTAATTGTTTTAATTGTATTAATATAATTACACATTTTTTTAAAATACTTTTTGTTATAAACAAAATAAATAACTTATACAAATATATTTAAAAAAATAACACTGGTTGACATTTAAAAATTTCTTAATTACATAAATATACTAATATTTCCCTATCTTAACATTTTCGAATCTTATCTTAAATGACATCCATGGGTATACTTAAATAAATCTTATTTGAATAACAGAAAATGACTATTTTCCTTCCTTTTTCGGAACTGAATTAATTAATTAAAATTATTCATTTTTTCAGTTGCTCAACAACCAAAATGAAATTTATTTAAATAGAAAATGCAAATATGTTTCTAAAAATAGTATACGCTTGGCAAATTAAAATCGTATTCTTAATGAACAAAACAAGTGTATATTAAAGTCACAAAAACATAAAATCTATTCAGCAATTTGAAATAATAAAGTTGCATTTCGAAAATGTAAATCATTTTAATTTGCTACATAAGTAAAATGTTTCGCGAATTAGGATATATATCTTCTATTTTGTGAAAATGTATGCAGATTTAGGTATCATTATTAAATTTATGAAATTAAAATGAAATTCGATATTTGCATCACAAAATTAAGTCCCTAAAGATGGTGTTTTCCATATCAATAATAATAACTGTCGAGAATTTCATGGAAACTCATCGTTTAGAAATGTTTATTTAGTAAAACATTTGTCTATAAATTTAAATATGTAAGGTAAATTTCCATTTAGTTTCCTATAAACCATTAAATAATTGAATATTTAAATTGGAATGTATACTGAAACGCATAACAGTCCCTGTTGTCATTCTAAAGATATGTGAAGTTAAGTTATTTTAAAGATGTGTGAAGTTAATACCCATGGAATTTATTTATGTATGAGGATTAAATGAATTCAATTTATTAAGCAGAAATAACAAATTTATGTTAAAAAACATTTTACTTCATTTTGTGTATTGTATAAATTTTAGCCTCTTTTGATTTTCTCAGAAATAAATTATTCTTCATTTGAAATTCATTTAACATGCAATTCAAATACTGTTACATTAATCATTTCAACTTAACTTTGAGTTTCTTCTTACATGAATGAATGCTTCAGTATTTTGCATAAAATTAAATAGTGTTCAGTTTACAATGGTGTAAAGTGCATGCCGTGAAATGCTGTACATAATACTAAATCTTTAAAGAAGCTAGCTAAAGCTTTCAGTGATAAACATATTCAGTCAAATACGCGGGATTTAAGAAAAATATATTTAAGAAAATTTTACTGCAGCGTTCTTAACATACGCTATAAATAGAAAAAAACAAATATAAGTCAGTAAATACTAATATAATATTAATATAAAACTAATAAGAGTCATATTTAACTGACTAATATCAATTAATTAAATAATAAAAGTCAATTAAAAATGCATGAAATGGAAAGGGTACAAAATCCATATGTATAAAAACCTTTCATTATCTCTCAAAGCAAGTCGAAGTACTTATGAGCCTAAATTCCTATTTACCACCAACTAAATTGTTTCCCTGTTCCCATTCAAAATTGACTGTCTTAAATTGACAAAATTGAGTGTTCAATTAAATTTAAAAGCAGAATGTCTTAGAGAAATCACAAATACGTCCCTAAAATTTCTTTCAGCTGTAGATTTGGAGGAAATAGCTGTTATAAAACTCTTCTTAATGAAGATAGTCCTGATATTCAAATGATCAAAAAGGTTCCAAGGGTAAATGTTTGGTATTTTTGTGCCATTTGGGTCGAAATCCAAACTCTTATTATTATTGAATCTGATTTTTCATATGAGACATTCAGTTTCTGATATTTATATTATGAAGTATATTTGTCTCACTTTGCATTTTATGTTAAGCACCAAAATTTTAAATCAAACAATTTGTCAAACTGAACGCTTCTACTGAATTGAATATATGTAAAAGTCATTTTTATACCTTGCCTGTACTTTTAGTAAGCATGATTGCTGATTTCCTTTTTTTTATTTATCATGTGCTCAACTATATATAACCCTTTTTTTTTCACATCTCATACAGTGACCCTCTTGCATTCTACCATGCGTATTTCATAAATACCACATCACATACAGTGTCCCATTTGTTCTACCATACATATTGCCTATACCACATCACATGCGGTGGCCCTTTATTCTACCATACATTTGTATTTCCTATACCACATCACATACAGTGGCCCATTTGTTCTACCATACGTATTTCCTATACCACATCACACATAGAACATTTGCCCTTTTGTTCTGCCATATGTATTTCCTATACCACATCACATACAGTGGCCCATTTGTTCTACCTTACGTATTTCCTATACCACATCACATAGAACGCCCCTTTTGTTCTGCCATACGTATTTCCTATCCACATCACATAGAGTGGCCCATTTGCATTTTACCATACGCATTTCCTATTCTACTTCACATACAGGGACTCATTTGCATTCTACCATACGTATTTTTACTCCACATCACATACAGTGGCCCATTTGCACTCTACTAAGAGTGATATGAAATAGATTTAAGTTGGATGCGGTTTTTTGTTCCTGAAATACCAGTGGGAGATTGGCGTATATATAAAATGAGACCCTTTTACTTTTACTTTTTGAATAAAATAACCTTTTTTCAAACATATTTTTCTCTCAACAAATTAAAATTACTTAACTAACCTACGTAATGTTCACGAATCACTGTCGGCCATGTTTAATATCTTTTATTTCACAGTATTATTAGAGAGTTCTATGGGAAGAAAAAAGGCACTGAAAGAATTTTAAGTCCCAAGTATAACTCTTTCCCTTGACGTACAATTCTTTTTTATAATATCTTATTAGCTAATAAATATTCATGTAGCATAGTAAATACTGTGGTTTACATAATGCTATTAAAATTTTGAAAGAAAAATGTTTCAAAATGTACAGTTAAATGTTAAAAATGTGGTAAAGGCACAAACTTTTTCGATTTTTGTATAATTATAATTACGATAAATGAAAACCATTGATATGCTTGTTGTATTGTATCTAAAAATAATTAAAAGTAAATAGTTTTATACATATGTCATAGAATTTAAAATGCTTCAATTCTTTTATAGATAATTACGAACAATTCTTGTAAATATTTATGAAAATTTCAGTTATTTAATATTAAAATCATTTAGCTAAATTTTGAGAAAAATGCATTCATTTTGTAAAAATATGGTAAAGTACTGCACAAAATAAAATTCAGTGATCATAGAAACTGAGATAAAATTCGGGAATGGTTTTGTTGGTTCTAAAAACATTAGGATTTTAGTATGAGTCCCCATTGCGCATGAAAAACTATGAGGAGCTTAGAAAATAATAACGAAATTTAATTACAAAAATATATTAAGAAAATTTTTTATTCTTGAATTTCTTCAAAACAAATCCATAAAAATATTTCATTGCCAAAATTTATCCGCAGAGGCATAACGGAGGTTCTTCCTCAAAGGATAACCTCACAAATTGTACACCAGACGACAGTTCTTTCCAAATTGTGGTAACACAATATGATTACAACGTAGTACTCCATCCATAGAGCCGCACTCTGGAAGACAGCTGAATCTCCCTACATATGTACAGTGTCAGTAGCAGGTCATCTCTAAGTGAACTAAGTAAGGTGTTTTTCTCTGAAAACTATAACTTGAACATATGACCTTAATATACTTCACAGTTCGTAAATGCATTATAAAAACTTTGTAGACTCACCATTTCTACCCATTTACTACACAGTGGTAGGTTGATAAAAAAAGTATTTGAGAATGAAGATTAAAAACTACCTTTGACTCACTACGTTGGAAAATGTGTCAATTTGGTACTACTGAGAAATTTCGATTACCTAATTGCAGTTTTCCAAGTTTCTATTCATTTACTCGAATTAAGAAGCAGTTACATCAACACAAAATTTCTAATGCACTTTAATACTAATATAATTTGTATTCGATACTTTCAGTGAGAGATGTTATTGCAACCTTATAAAGGTTATTATCAAATTAAGAAGATTCATAAGCCGGAAGTAAAAATATTGGTCAAAAAGTATTTTTTATAAGATTTAAAACATAAATCCCTCCCATGCAATTTTTTTTAGGACATATAGCCTCACAAAATATAAATCTTGCCTTCATACAAATAAACGAAATATTATAAACTATCTGGAAAAAAAAAAATGAAATTACAATGATGCTTCCTCTCTGCTGCAACCAAAATTTAAGCATAAATACGTACTGATAAGCATGAATAATGAATTAGTTAAGCGGACACGCTTCAAAATTGAGATTAATTTTGTTTTTGAACTTGTATTTCCTTCACTTATTTTAAACACTCGTTCTTTTAAGCATAAAAATAAAAATAAAATAAAAAGGAAACAGTTTAATCGTTTATCTTCTAACCCAAACACTACAACATCAAAGCGCTTTTTCCTGTTCATGGACAATGCATATTTTAAGTAAGAAGATTATGAATTATTCATGCTTGCTCATAGGTGCAAAAAAAAGGCGGCTTTCTTCCCCATGTGGTCACGGAACAAACACGCTGAAATCCTTTGTTAAAGGCAGAAGGCAGGTAGAGTGTAGAGGGTTTCAGGTAGAGTTCGTATGTTAATACGTTGAAAAACTTCAACTGTAATTGCATATTATGACAAAAGCTGAGAGTTTACAACTAATTAATCCTCAGAAGATAATATTTCAGCCAAGAGTTATTGTCTCCAAAGCAGATACCCTGAGATTTAATTGCGTGCGAGTCGAACCTCAGTCTTCACGCCACACTAAGCACTACTCAGAGCTTCTTTATATGCGTTGAAGTGTCTTAAACAATGTGAACCCCATGGGAGGGTTTCGTTCGAGGTGTTCGGTGTTTTTTTTCTTCTCATTGTTTCCAAGTGAAAATTGCATTTTAACTCGAAACTCACTAAACACTTGCCCAGAATGTTAGTTATTAACTTTTAAAATAGAAAACAAAACACTTGACAAGGAAAACTAGATAAATTACACTCATGATTAATTCAAGAAAATCCCGATGCTTGCGTTCTCAGTTGATTCAAGAGAGTAGTTTTAGAACACTAATATATGTTAAACTCATAGGTACATGTAATGCTATTGGCATTTTCAATTTTTAACACAATTTCGCTTAAGCAGGGCTCGGTCAATACGTTAATCCCCAGGACTTTTGTTGTTGTTGTTGAATAACAATGGGTGCGATGTTTACATATACCCATGGCATATATAAGTGACGTGTGATAAATGAAAGATTCATGAGAAGTTTTCAATTCCTTCTATTAGCTCACACTCTCCCTATATATATCTTGTTCAAATTTTCAATCGTTCATAAAATACTTTTATTCCTCCACTCCAGTTCAAATACATTTTTTAACTTGCAGTGGATGACATGATGTTAATACAGTTTTTCAAATATTAATTCAGTAATTAAATTTAATTCATTAATTTTAATTTTTTATAGATTTAAGTTGCATATATCTACAAATAGATGGGCCCATATAAACTTAAAAAATGAAGGAAAATTATTTATAAAGGACTTTCTGCAATATAGTGGAAAAAAAGTAGGAATTGACTTAAATTTTTTTTTATATATTACTTGTTTTATGTTTAACTCGCCACAATTTTCTTAATGTTTTGGTCAGAAACCGAAAATTCCCACCAACTCATCTGAGGACGCTTCATGTGAGGATAACTGGTGAATGGTAACAGGCCACCAGTTATATGACGCACTCGAGATAATCTGAACCCCCCATACGCACACACCAAGAAGCCTGATAAGGTTGCCTCATGTGAGATTTTTTTTACTGGCGTCTATTGAAGCAACTCCGAAAACTTCCACCCAAAAGTCTGATGAGGATTCTTCACAGAAGATATTTTTGGGGGTAAATGTCCACCAATTTCAAGACGTATTGGTGTAAATCCGAAAATTTCGACCGAGAACCCTGATGAGGATTCTTCACAGAAGAATTTTTGGGGATAAATGTCCACCAATTTCAAGGCGTATTGGAGTAAATCCGAAAATTTCGACCGAGAACCCTGTTGAGGATACTTCATGTAAATCTGAAAAAGAGGGTTTTTTTAGGGTTAAATGCCCACAATTTGCAAAATGCACTGGAGATAATAGGAAAGCTTCCACCAAGAAGCCGACAAGGACGCTTCATGTGGACTTTTTAGAGTAAATAGACTCCATTTGAGTGACGTGTTGGAGAGAATCCACAAACTTGACTATCAGTAGGAGATGCGTTATACCTGACGATCAAAGAATGATGAGATTATGATAGATTTTAGTTACAAAATAAAGTAATCATTTAAATATTTAACATCTGGATTTATTTAATAAAAAATGAAATATTTTCACGAATTTCATGTTTTGATGTGTGAACACACTTTGCTGGACGAATGCCAATAGAAGTAAATATTAGAATGAATTGGTCGAAATACTACAAAAGCGAGAGTTCTACATTTTAAGTATCTGCGCTTGTTATTTTGGAGATTTTTTTTTTCCTTCGTGATTTTTGTTAGGTCCCCACCTAAACAAACAAACGGATTCCTGCGGCTGCAAAATTCGGTGGTTTTGGCGATTCCATTTGGCACGGAAAAGATAGTTACCGAAATCGGAACCCTAAAAGTGGAGAATCTCCAAAAAAAAAACTATCAAATTCAGTAGCAACATGAACCTAATTACTCACTAAAGAAATTAAATAACCCCAGAACTTTATGAAGAAGCAATTGTTCAAATACTACAAGAAGCACTATCCGATTCACACAGAAAAGTTTGTTAAATGATGTTAAATTAACTTTTATACATATAAAATGATCCTTAGACACTATTTTGAGGACATTAAAAAATAATCAATTCATATTTGGAAAGCCAGACAATCCAAAATAAACTATACAGCACGTGATTTGATATGAGTCCACCTTTACATTGAGCAGCACATATTTCATGCCAGTTTTAAAATACACATGAATAAAATCGAATGGAAATCAGCTTTTATTTAAAAAAGTTTCTTGTATTTCTAGAGAAAATTATTTTATTTTAAATAGTAACCTATACTCTTACTTATTTTTTATTTTTTAACTTCCATTTTTTTGGAGACGCCACTGACTTCTAGCTAGGGCAACATCATGTTCATAGATGTTAAAACTAAGCCACAATTAGATTTCACAGTTTAGCGGATTTTAATCATTTGTCATTGTTTTGTTTAAATGTTAACGATTTAATGTTAATGCGAGGTATGCACTTGAATTACTCATTCGAACAATTAATAATGTGATAACCAAATGTTGATAATATTGCAATTAAATAACCAATTGTCTAAAAATATTTTTGTTATCAATGAATTGAAATATGCGCAAAATTACACTCATGTCCATAAATTAAGGATAATGAAGTTCAGGCAAAGAAAGAGAAAGAAGCAAAACAAATTTGACTTATTTGTAAAGTCTATTTATTAAACAAAGGTAAAGAGCAAAAAAGATGCTATATGTTTGACATAATTAATAAAATTTGCGATTTTTACTCCCTGGAGCAAATTTCGAAAAAGTACCTATTTACAAAAAACAGTATAACATGGTTAGTATGATGGTTTAATATGGAATATGTCTCCCGGACGATGCAATACAAGCCTTACAACGCCTAGGCATGCTGAGTATCAAATTATCAATCTGATCTTGGCGAATATTACACCACTCATCAATCAATACCCTCCGAAGTACCGGTTGAAAGGCGGGAGGGGGTTGACGGGCTGCAATTCGTCGGCCAAGCATATCCCCACATGCTCTATTGGATTCAAGTCCGGTGAGTATGATGGCCAATCCATACGGGTGATATCCTCCAATTGAAGGCATTCGTCTACAATGTTTGCACAGTGAGGACGGGCGTTGTCATCCATAAACAGAAATGCAGCACCCATGGCGCCCCGAAACAAACGAACATGTTGTTCCAGAATGACATCTCGATAGATGTGGCCTGTCATCGTTCCACTCTGAACATGCAGGTCAGTTCTGGAAAAAAGAATAATTCCTCCCCAAACGAGCCATCCTGCACCACCGTAACGGTGTCGTTCAATGGTGTTCTCTTGGTGGTAACAGGTACCTGGCGCTCTCCATATGAAAGTCCGGCGAGAATCAGACTGCAAACCTGGACCTCGGAAAACATCCCACAAGACCACTGTTTGCGGTGTCCACAATACATGCTCTCCACTCCAGTTTAATCGCAGGCTACAGTGAGTTGCGGTAAGTGGAACACATCTGACAGGCCTACGAGCATATAGACCAATGTGCCCTAAGCGTCTGTACACGGTCTTCCTTGAAACTGTCGTACCGGTAGCTGAAGAGAGCTGAAGAGACAGGTCTGATGCTGTGTTCCGTCTGTTTCTTTTGGCAGTAACTGCTAAATACCGTCCTCATTCGGCGTTGTAACTCGGGGCAACCTGTGCTGTAACATCTACTCAAATTACCATCATCTTTGAATCGTTGCCAAAGCCTGGAGATGACACTCTGGGCGATTCCAAGTTCCTCGGATACTTCCGGCTTTGTACGTCCACATTCCAGTCGTCCGATAATTGTGCCACGTAAAAAAATCATCCAAATGCTTCCTTTGTGCCACAACTATGCGGTTATTGCACTGAACGGCTTTTAAAGCGCTTGTGAACAATTTTACTTCTTAGCCACCATTCCTTATATACCCCTCTCTTACACTCTCGTCATTATGACGTACTATCCGCGCCATCTGGTGGTTTCCTGTAATTTGCATATTCTTCTTCAAGATGTGTGTGATAATTCTGCAGGTGAAATTTTTATTTTAAAGTTCAATTTCTGTGTGATTCTGAATTATCCTTAATTTATGGACATGAGTGTGCTTTGAAACTAAATTTCCTAAAAATCTGATTGTTTTTTTTTTTTCTACTAAATGGGAACATCTATGTATACAAGTGTAAATTGAATTCTTTCTTGAAAACCAATTTTTATCAAATGATCGTCAATTTTATGATTTCGAAGTATGAAACAAAGTTTTTCATTTTGTAATAGATTGCAAAAAATAGTAATTTTGTACTTAGCCAACTCATCATGCCTAATTAATCTGAATGTCGCTGTATGTTTGACCGTTCAATCATTTCTGTAATTTTGCAAATTTCATTTACAACTTTTGATATTGAGATAAGTTGAATTCTTCTTCCCATAAAATACCTTACAACAAATCTTTTAAAGAAAGGCCATCTGTTTATAGACATTAAAAAGAATTTCAATTTTTTATATAAATCCTCTAAATTATTTACCAATAAAACTTTCTCTACAATTGAATAGCAAAACTTCTTTCACGTCAAAAAATTTTTTTTTTTCAAATCACACAAAGTTTAATCCATCTTCACAACCACTACACATTCACCTGCCCCATACGCATCATGGATAGGAAAAAAAATGGATCTCAAGGTGGCAGACTTGGAGAGCTTTCTTCTCACTGGAGCTTCCACAAATTACACCTTATCGGATCGTACCACGGAATCAGAACTCTCTTTTCTAGTCTACTGCAAGAAAAAAAAAAGAAAGAAAAAGAAAAAGAAAAAGTGAGATTTCCGATGCTTCTCTGGTGGAAACTGGAGTTTTCAATTTCTTCATGCGAGTTTCTTTTTAACCGGATGAATACCTTCCGAGCGAATCCAACCTAAAAATTTGGAGCAGACTCGCTCCAGTTGGAAATCTATCGATTTTCTTGGAGTCATCTATCATTCTGTCCTTGGACTCAGTAGACTTAAATTCCCGAGAAGACACTCTTCCCCAAAACGCACTGTCTTGTCTTCCCTAAGTATTTTAAAGTGCGAAGGAGACGCCAAGATACTTGCATAATTATTCTTTCCTCCAAATGCTGCAGAAGACGTGAGAAATTTTAGTGGGCGTATGCGCTTATATCTAAGATGAATTATTGTGGCTTTCAGATTTGCTGGACGCGAATATTAAGTACGGTCCGTTTTGAATGGATACAGGGAAACACCATTTATTTGATGGCAAACAGGGAGTTTGGGCTCATACAATAGCAGATGTCGTATGGATTTTGCTTTGTTTTGCATTTGCCTTGGAAACATTTCCGTGTATGTGGATGTGACACATTTATTTTTTACATAGTTTATCTTTTCTGTATTTCTATTCCTGAATAAATTTGTCTAAAATTTATTTTTTATTGGAAAAGCTGTGTATTTTCTTTTTAACGTTTTATCCAATAATAATTTCAAATGCGTTGCACGGGTCTACTATAATCAAGGAAGGAGGGTAAATGAGCAGCTGCATGTGTGGAGTAAGAAATATGTATGGTAGAATGCAAATGGGGAGCTGCATGTGTTGTGGAGTAGGAAGTACGTATGGTAAAATGCACATGGACCAATGAATGTGATATTGAGTAGGAAATACATATGGTTGAAATGCAAAAGGGGCAATGAATGTGATGTGGAGTAAGAAATATGTATGATAGAATGCAAATGGGTCATTTAATGTGATATGGATTTGGAAATACGTATGGTAGAATGCAAAGAGATCAATGAACGTGATGTGGAGTAGGAAATAGATATGGTTGAATGCAAATTGGTCACTGTATGTGTTGTAGAATAGGAAATACGTATGGTAAAAAGGACATTTAGCCACCGAATGTGATGTGGAGTAGGAAATACATATTGTTGAATGCAAATGGGCCACTGTTTATGTGTTATGGAATAAGAAATACGTATGATAAAATGTAAATGGGCCAATGAACGTGATGTGGTGTAGGACATACGTATGGCAGAATGCAAATGGGCCCTGTATGTGTTGTGGAATAGGAAATACCTATGGTAGAATGTAAATGGGTCAAACGGATAGACTTAAATTCCGAGAAGACCCTCTTCCTCAAAACGCACTGTTGTATTCACTAAGTATTTTAAAGTGCGAAAGACGCCAAGATACTTGCATAATTATTCATTTCTCTAAACTGCAGAAGACGTAAGACCACTTCATAGTTTATTCTCAAATGCAATTTCCACCACGATATACATTTCAAAGTTTTTATTTAATCTTCCGACGATCCTGCCGAGACAGTAAAATGGTAGGTGCAACCCCCGCAAAACTTTTGTTTCCCGCCATAAAAAAAAGAACCTCACGGAAGACTGCAACCCAGAAGTATACTCCCCGTCATAACACGTGACGCGAGAAAACTTCCCCTTTCGACCCCACGTGTTCCGACACGTCTGAATAATTCATAGTTAACGTCATCACACCTAGTCTTGGTGAAAGAGAAATGGCAATTTTTTCTCCCTTCAGAAATACTACCACGAAATAATAAGGCTGCTTTTGTGAGGAAAAAAAGAACGGCCACTCTTTGTGGAGATATTACTTTCTTACTTGGGGTGGAAGATGTTATTAGTTCAGGGCGAGGGCTTTGGGATCAGGATGGGTCGGTTTATAACTGGAGGTGAGTCTGGTTGGTTGCTGTTTGCGAGGTTTCAACGAAGAATAGCTGTAAATTAGATTCATACCGGTGACCCTTGACTTTTTTTTTTTATTTGGGTGCTTGATTAATTGAAAAATGGGTTTTTTAATTTTCTTTTTCCCTCTTAAGAAAATGTTATGCTTCTACTACTAGTACAAAAGATGAATGGGTTTTTAGAGGAATTTATTTTATATATGAATAGCAATATATTTGTCCAAATTTCTAGCAAATGAAAAAAAAAGAAATTTTTATTGAATTTTATTGCTAAACTTTTGGGTTTTTTTCCACTCTCTTAGACAAAATGATACTTACTAGACGAAGGTGTTTCTTAAGGAAAATATATGTGTACTCATCGCATTATCTGTACGCATATTTTCTACAAAATGAAAAGAAAACAAAAAGAAATTTCCATTAAATTTTATTGCTAACTAAATATTTTGGCCTTCTTGCGTTGTTGTTTTTTTCTCTTCTGGAAAAAATTTTATATACTAGAAGACGGTATTGCTTCAGGGAAATATATATGCATCCAGAGCAATATTTGTACACACATTTTTTTATAAAATAAAAATAAAATAAAAGAATTTTCATTAAATTTTATTGCTAACTAAAATAGACAGCAAAATTATTTTGAAAAATTGATAGCAAAATTATTTTGAAAAAAAATTGATGTAACATCATTTTCCAAGGTAAGATCTCATTTCATACATAAGACCACCTGCCTCTAATCTTGCGACGAGCGCGTGCCAGAGACAGTAAAATGGTTGCTACAATCCCCGCAAACCTTTTGTTTCCCGCAATAAAAAGGAAATACCTCACGGAAGATTTCAAACCAGAAGTATACTCCCCATCATAAAACGTGACGCGAGAAACCCCCTCCCCTTTCAACTCCACGTGTTCCGACACGTCTGAATAATTCATAGTTAGCGTCATCACACCTTGTCTTGGTGGAAGAGAAATGGCCGTTTCTTTTTCCCTCTCTAGAAATACTACCTCGAAATAATAAGGCTTTTGTCGAGAAAAAAGAATGGCCACTCTTTGTGGAGATATTACTTTCTCACTTAGGGTGGAAGATCTTATTAGTTGAGGGCAGGGGCTTTGGGATCAGGTTTAGGTCGGTTTATAATTGGAGGTGAGCCTGGTTGGTTCTTGTTTGCGAGGTGGGTTTTCAGGCCGTAAATTAGATTCTTACCGGTGTCCCTTGGCTTGCTTTTATTTGGAGGCTTGATTAATTAAAAAAAAAGGGTTTTTTTTTTTTTTTTCTTTCACTCCTAAGGAAACGGTATATAAAAGGTGAATGAGTTATTTAAAAGGAATTTATTTTATATTTGCATAGCAATATGTTTGTCCACATTTCCTAGCAAATGAAAAATAAAATATTGAATTTTATGGCTGGCTAAACTTTTTGGTCTTCTTGTGTTGTTTTTTCTGTCCTAGAAAAATTGTTACATACTAGACGAAGGTGTTCTTTAAGGAAAACATGTATGTATTCACATCATTATTTATACCTACATATTTTCTACAAAATTGAAAAGAAAAGAAAAGGAATTTCCATTAAATTTATTGCTAATTAATTTTTTGTCTTCTTGTGTTGTTTTTTGCTGCTGGAAAAAATGACACATACTAGACGAAAGTGCTTCTTAATTAAAATTTATATTTATTCACAGCACTATTTGTACACATATTTTCTACGAAATTAAAAGAAAACAAAAGGAATTATCGCTAAATTTAATTGCTAACTAAAATTGCTGGCAAACTTATTTTGAAAAATTGATTTAACGTCGTTTCTAAAAGTAAGGTCTGATTTCACATGTAAGACCATCTGACACTGGCATTTCAAGTACAAAAACCGCATCCAACTTAAATCCCATTTCACACCAGGCCACCTGATCTTTATTCTCAAATGCAATTTCCACCACGATATACATTTCAAACTTTTATTTAATCTTCCTACGAGCGTGTGCCCAAGACAGTAAAAATTGTAACTGCAACCCCAGCAAACTTTTGTTTCCCGCCATAAAAAAAAAACTCACAGAAAACAACAACCCAGAAGCATAGTCCTCGTCATAAAACGTGACGCGACAAAACCTTACCTTTCAACCCCACGTGTTCCAACACGTCTGAATAATTCATAGTTGGCGTCATCACACCTTGTGTTGGTGAAAGAGAAACGGCCATTTTTTCTCCCTCTTTAGAAATACTACCACGAAATAATAAGGCTGGTTTTGTGAGGAAAAAAGAATGGCCACTCTTTTGTGAAGTTATTACTTTCTCACTTGAGGTGGAAGAACTTATTAGTTCAGTGCTAGGGGTTTTGGGATCAGGCTGGTTTATAATAGGAGGGATCCTGGTTGGTTGTTGTTGTTTGCGAGGTGGGTTCAGGCTGTAAATTAGATTCTTACCGGTGGTTCAGGCTTTTATTTGGGTGCTTGATTAATAGAAAAATGTTTTTTTTTTTTTTAAATTTATTTTTCACTCCCAAGGAAATGGTATATAAAAGTCTGAAGGAGTTTTTAAAGAGAAATTTATTTTATATATGCATAGCATTATAGATTTCCAAAAAAAAAATCTGTTGTATTTTAATGCTAACTAAATTTTTTTGGTTTTCTTGTGTTGTTGTTTTTCGCTCCTGAATATATTGTTACATACTAGACTAACGTGTTTCTTAAGGAATAAAAACTCCTGCCAAAGCCAGAATATACACTCTTATATATTCTGGCTTTAAATGGAGATGTAGAATTGTGGTATTAAGTTGTATTTAAGTGGTATTAACTTGAATTATTTATATACACTCTACTGCAATGTGTTGCCCCTGCCATTGTGATTAGATATTTCACGTTGACTTCGAAAGTAGGTGGAGGTCACATTAATGTGACTGGACGGTGTATTGGAATTCACAGCATTATTTGTAGAGATATTTTCTATAAAATAAAAAAAAAAAACAAAAGGAATTTTTCTTAAATTTTATTGCTAACAAAAATTGCTAGGAAAATTATTTTGTATAAATGATTTAACTTCGTTTTCCAAAAGTAAGATCTCATTTCATATATAAGACAACCTCACACCATATTTCAGGTACAAAACCGCATCCAATTTAAATCCCCATTTCACACCAGGCCACATGATTTTTATTCTCAACTGCAATTTCCACCACGATATACATTTCAAACTTTTATTTAATCTTCCTACGAGCATACCGGACACAGTAAAATGGTAGCTACAACCCCCGAAACCTTTTGTTTCCCGCCATAAAAAAAAAAAAAAAACCCTCACGGAAGACTACAACCCAAAAGTATACTCCCCCCGTCATAAAACGTCAGAACCCTTCCAACTCCACGTGTTCCGCACCTCTGAATAATTCATAGTTAGCGTCATCACACCTTGTCTTGGTGGAAGAGAAATGGCCGTTTTTTTCTCCCTGTCTAGAAATACTACCACAAAAATAATAAGGCTGCTTTTGTTGAGGAAAAAAAGGATGGCCACTCTTTGTGGATATATTACTTTCTTACTTGAGGTGGAAGATCTTATTAGTTGAGGGCGAGGTGCTTTGGGATCAGGCTCAGGTCAGTTTATAGTGGAGGAGAGCCTGGTTGTGTTGTTTGTTTGCAAGGTGGGTTCAGGCTGTAAATTAGATTCTTACCGGTGTCCCTTGACTTGTTTTTATTTGGGTGCTTGATTAATGAAAAATGGATATATTATTTTTTTTTTGAGCTCCTAAGAAATGGTATATATAAAAGCTGCCTGAGTTTTTAAGAGGAATTTATTTTGTATATGCATAACAATATATTTTCCACATTTCCTACCAAATAGAATAAAAAATATATTGAATTTTATTGCTAACTAAACTTTTTGGTCTTCTTCCTTTTTTCTCTTCTGGAAAAAATGTTGCATATTAGACGACGGTATTTCCTTAGGAAAATATATATGTATTCACAGCGTTATTTGTACACATATATTCTATAAAATAAAAAGAAAACAAATAAATTTTCAATAAATTGTATTGCTAATTAAATTTTTGGTCTCCTTGAGTAATTATTTGGCTCTTGAAAAATTATTACATACTAGACGAAGATGTTTCTTAAGGAAAATAAATATGTATTTACACCATTATTTATAAACGCATATTTTCTATAAAATGAAAACAAAACAAAACAAACGGAATTTTCATTAAATTAATTGATATCAAAATTATTTTGGAAAAGTGATTTAACGACGTTTTCCAAACGAGGTCACATTTCATATATAAGATCACCTCCCACCGATATTTCAGGTACAAAACCGCATCCAACTTAAATCCCATTTCACACCAGGAAACCTGATCTTTATTCTCAAATGCAATTTCCATCACGATATACATTTCAAACTTTTATTTAATCTTCCGACGCGCGTGCCGAGACAGTAAAAGGGGTAGCTGCAACCCCGTGTTCCGACACGTCTGCATAATTCATAGTTAGCGTCATCATACCTTGTCTTGGTGGAAGAGAAATGGCCGTTTTTTCCCTCTCTAGAAATACTACCACGAAATAATAAGGCCGCTTTTGTTGAGGAAAAAGAATGGGCACTCTTTGTGAAAGATATTACTTACTTACTTTGTGGTAGAAGATCTTATTAGTTGAGGGCGAGGGCTTTGGGATCAGGCTCAGGTCGGTATATAATTGGAGGTGAGTCTGGTTGATTGTTTTTTTGCGACGTCTGTTCGGATGTGAATTAGATTCTTACCGGTGTCCCTTGACTTGTTTTATTTGTAGCAATAGTTTGTTTAGGTTTTTCACAACTAAGGGAAATGGTATATGAAAAGCTGAATGAGTTTTCATATATAAAACCACCACATACTGGTATTTCAGGTTCAAAACCGCATCTAATTTAAATCCCATTTCAAACCAGGCCACCTGATCTTTATTCTCAAATGCAATTTTCACCACGATATACATTTCAAACATTTATTTAATCTTGCGTCGAGCGTGCCGAGACAGTAAAATGGTAGCTACAACCCACAAACCTTTTCTTTCCCGCCATAGACAAAAGAAAAACCTCACGGAAGAGTACAGCCAGAAGTATGCTCCCCGTCATAAAACGTGACGAGAAAAACCGCCGTTTCAATCCACGTGTTCCAACACGTCTGAATAATTCATAGTTAGCGTCATCACACTTTGTCTTGGTGGAATAGAAATGGCAGTTTTCCCATTCTCTAGAAATATTACCACGAAATAATAAGGCTTTTGTTGAGGAAAAAAGAATGGCCATTCTTTGTGAAGATATTACTTTCTTACTTGGGGTGGAAGATCTTATTAGTTGAGGGCGAGGGACTTTGGGATCTGTCACAGGTCCGTTTATAATTGGACGTGAGCTTGGTTGGTTGTTGTTGTTGTTGACGAGGTGGGTTCAGGATGTAAATTAGATTCTTACCGGTGTCACTTGGCTTGTTTTTATTTAGGTGCTTGATTAATTAAAAAATGGATTTTTACAATTTTTAACTCCTAAGGAAATGGTATATAAAAGCTGACTGAGTTTTTAAGATGAATTTATTTTTATATATGCATAGCAATATATTTGTCCACATTTCAAAGCAAATGAAAAAAAAAATGTATTGAATTTTATTGCTAACTAAACTTTTTTGTTCTTCTGGTGTTGTTGTTTTCTCTTCTTGAAAACATTTTTACATACTATGAAGGTATTCCTTAAGGATAATATATATGTACTTACACTATGGTTTACACATATATTTTCTATAAAATGAGAACAAAACAAAATTACATTTCATTAAATTTTATTCTTATTAAATTTTAGTCCTCTTGTAGTCGTTCTTTCGCTCTTGGAAAAATTTTACATACTAGGCGAAGGTGTGTCCATAAGGAAAATATATATGTATTCACAGCATCATTTGAATATATATTTTCGATAAAATGAAAAGAAAACAAAGCAATTTCATTAAATTTAATTGCTAACTAAAATTGGAAGCAAAATTATTTTGAGAAAGGAAGCTAACGGCATTTTCAAAAGTAAAGTCCAATTTCATATATAAGACCACCTGCCTCTGGTATTTCAGGTGCAAAAACCGCATCCAACTTAAATCCCATTTCATACCAGGCCACCTGATATTTTATTCTCAAATGTATGTTCCACCACGATATACATTTCAAACTTTTATTTAATCTTGCGACAAGCGTGCAGAAGACAGTAAAATTGTAGCTACAACCCCCACAAATCTTTTGTTTCCCTCCTTAAAAAAAAAAAACAACACCTCACGGAAGACTACAGCCCAGAAGTATACTACCCGTCATAAAACGCGACGCGAGAATCACCCCCTTTCAAACCCACGTGTTTCAACACGTCTGAATAAATCATAGTTAGCGTCATCACACCTTGTCTTGGTGGAAGTGAAACGGCCATTTTTCCCTCTCTAGAAATACTGCCATGAAATAATAAGGCTTTTGTTGAGGAAAAATGAATGGCCGCTCTCTATTACTTCTTACTTGGGGTGGAAGATCTTATTAGTTGAGGGGGGGGAGGGGGCTTTGGAATCAGGTTCCAGGTCGGTTTTTAATTTGAGGTGTGCCTGGTTGGTTGTTGTTTGCGCGAGGTGGGTTCAGGCTGTAAATTAGATTCTTACCGGTGTCTCTTGACTTGTTTTTAATTGTGAAATTAATTAATTGTAAAATTTGATTTTTTTCTCTCTCCTAAGAAAATGGTATATAAAAACTAAATGAGTTTTTTTAAAGTAGAATTTATTTTATATTTGCATAGAAATATATTTGTCCATATTTCGCAGCAAATGAAAAAAAAATGACTTTTATTGCTTATCTTCTAGTGTATTTTTTTTTTTTTTCATCTGAAAATTTTTTTGTACTAGACGAAGGTGTTTTTAAGGAAAATATATATATGCATTAACAGCATTATTTGTACACATATTTTCTATAAAATTAAAAGGGAAACAGAAAAACTTTTAATTAAATTTTATTTCTAATTTTGTTCTTGTCTAGCACTTGGAAAAAAATGTTATGTATTAGACGAAAGAATTCACAGCATTATTTATACATAATTTTCTATAAAAAAAAAATAAAAGAAGGAATTTTCATTAAATTTTATTGCTAACTAAAATTGATAGCAAAATATATTTTGAAAAAAATTGATTTAACATCATTTTCCAAAGGTAAGGTCTCATTTCATACATAAGACCACCTGACTTTGGTATTTCAGGTACAAAAACCGCATCCAGCTTAAATCCCATTTCACACCAGGCCACCTGATCTTTATTGTGAAATGCAATTTTCACCACGATATATATTTCAAACTTTCATTTAATCTTCCGACGAGCGTGCCCGAGACAGAAAATGGTAGCTGCAGCCTCCGCAAACTTTTTGTTTCCCGTCATAAGAAAAAACCCTCACGATAGACACTGCAACCCAGAAGTATACTCCCCATCATAAAACGTGACGCGAGAAGCCCCTCCCCCTTTCAACCCCACGTGTTCCAGGACGTCTGAATAATTCATAGTTAGCGTCATAACACCTTGTCTTGGTGGAAGAGAAACGGCCGTTTTTCTCTCTCTCTCTAGAAATACCCACTCCCAATCTTTTGTGGAGATATTACTTTCTCGCTTGGGGTGGGGTTAGTTGAGGGCGAGAGGCTTTGGGATCAGGTTTAGGTCGGTTTATAATTGGAGGTGAGCCTGGTTGGTTGTTGTTTGAGAGGTGGGTTCAGGCTGCAAATTAGATTCTTACCGGTGTCCCTTGACTTGTTTTTTATTTGGGTGCTTGTCTGATTAAAATTACGGGTTTTTTTATTTCGTTATTATTTTCATGGTCAATAGTAGTCTCGTATTAAAATTATAATGTTTTCTAAAAACTTGGCCGAAACATTCTCGAATTACCACATTATCCCTCAGTTTCCATGATCACCACCTTGGCGATGTTTAGTATGTTTTTTACAGTATTATGCCATATTTTACAAAATAAATGTATTTTCTCAAAGGTCAGTTAACTAATTTAAAAATTAAATAACAATAAAACTAAAATTTACATAAATATTTTTCATAATCTATAACGAATAGAAACATAATGAAATTTGTCACAGGAATAAAGATATTTGCTCTTAATTATTTTTAGGTGCAATATAACAAGCATATCAATAGTTTTCATCTATCGTTGCTATAATTATACAAAAAAAAAATGAAAAGATTGTGTCTTTACCACATCTTCTAACATTTAACTGTACTTTTTGAAGCATTTTTCTTCAAAAAATATTACAACAATTTGTGTACCATAGTATTTACTATACCGCATGGCTATTTTTAAGCTAATAAGATATTTCCTCTGACGTATAACTCTCTAAGTTCCTTTATTTCTTTCCGGTAACAGTCTCTAATATCACTGTGAATTAAGGGAAATTAAAATATAAAAGACATTGATTCGTGAATATTATGTAGATTAGTTAAATAATTTTTAATATGATATGAACAAAATATTTTTGAAAAAAGAGATTTAACGTCGTTTTAAAAAGTAAAGTATAGTTTACACTCATGTCCATCAATTAAGGATAATTCAGAATCACACAGAACTCTAAAATAAAAATTTCACCTGTAGAATTATCACACACATCTTGAAGAAGAATATGCAAATGATAGGAAACCATCAGATGCCGCAGATAGTACGTCACAATGACGAGTGTAAGAGAGGGGCATATAAGGAATGGTGGCTAAGAAGTAAAATTGTTCACAAGCGCTTTAAAAGCCGTTCAGTGCAATAACCGCATAGTTATGGCACAAAGGAAGCATTTGGATGATTTTTGCGTGGTAGAATTATCGGACGACTGGAATGTGCACGTACCCAGCTGGAAGTATCCGAGGAACTTGGAATCGCCCAGAGTGTCTTCTCCAGGCTTTGGCAACTATTCCAAGATGATGGTAATGTGAGTAGATGTTACAGCACAGGTCTCCCCGAGTTAAACGCCGAATGAGGACCGGTATTTAGCAGTTACTGCCAAAAGAAACAGACGGAGCACAGCATCAGACTTGTCTCGTCAGCTCTCTTCAGCTACCGGTACTACAGTTTCAAGGCAGACCATGTACAGACGCTTTGGGCACATTGGTCTATATGGTCGTAGGCCTGTCAGATGTGTTCCACTTATCGCAACTGAATGTCGCCTGCGATTAACCTGGAGTAGAGAGCATGCATTTTGGACACCGCAACAGTGGTCTTGTGTGATGTTTTCCGACGAGTCCAGGTTTAGTTTGCAGTCTGATCCGCGCCGGACTTTCATATGGAGAACCCAGGTAACCGTTACCACCAAGAGAAGATCATTGAACGACACCGTTACGGTGGTGCAGGATGGCTCGTTTAGGGAGGAATTATTCTTGGTTCCAGAACTGACCTGCAAGTTCAGAGTGTAACAATGACAGACCACATCTATCGGGATGTCATTCTGAAAAAACATGTACGTTTGTTTCGGGGCGCCATGGGTGCTGAATTTCTGTTTATGGATGACAACGCCCGTCCTCACCGTGCAAACAATATAGACGAGTGCCTTCAATTGGAGGATATCACCCGTATAGATTGGCCAGCAAACTCACCGGACTAGAATCCAATAGATCATGTGTGGGATATGCTTGGCCGACGAATTACAGCCCGTCAACCTCCTCCCACCTGTCAACCGGAATTTCGGAGGGCATTGCTTGATGAGTGGTGTAATATTCCCCAAAATCAGATTGATAATTTGATACTCAGCAGGCGTTGTAAGGCCTGTATTGCATCGTCCGGGAGACATAATCCATATTAACCATCATAATAACCATGTTATACTGTTTTTTATAAATAGGTTCTTTTTTGAAATTTGCTCCAGGGAGTAAAAATCGCAATTTTTATTAATTATGTCAAACATATAGCATCTTTTTTTGCTCTTTACCTTTTGTTTAATAAATAGACTTTACAAAAATAAGTCTCTTTCTTTGCCTGAACTTCATTATCCTTAATTTATGGACATGAGTGTATATATAACCCTCTTTTCACATCACATACAGGGACCCTTTTGGATCTTTTTCTACCATACGTATTTCCTATACCACATCACATATAGTGTCCCATTTGTTCTACCATACGTATTTCTATACCACATCACAACAGTGGCCCTTTTGTTCTATAATACGTATTTCCTACACCACATCACATACTGTGGCCCATTTGCATTTTACCATACGTATTTCCTATTCCACTTCACATACAGGTTCTTATTTGCCTTCTACCATACATATTTCTTACTCCACATCACATACATGGCCATTTGCATTCTACTAAGAGTGGTATGAAAGAGGATTTAAGTTGTATGCGGAAGATCTTTTTTGTGTACCTGAAATGGGCGTATATATAAAATGAGACCTTAATTTTTTACTTTTGAATAAAAATAGCTTTTTTTCAAACATGTTTTTTCTCTCAACAAATTAAAAATTACTTAATTTTTTACGTAATATTCACGAATTACAGTCGGCCATGTTTAATTTTTCTTATTTCACAGTATTTATAGAGAATTCTACCTGTCAACCGGAATTTCGGAGGGCATTGCTTGATGAGTGGTGTAATATTCCCCAAAATCAGATTGATAATTTGATACTCAGCAGGCGTTGTAAGGCCTGTATTGCATCGTCCTGGAGACATACTCCATATTAACCATCATACTAACCATGTTGTACTGTTTTTTGTAAATAGGTTCTTTTGAAATTTGCTCCAGGGAGTAAAAATCGCAATTTTTATTAATTATGTGAAACATATAGCTTTTTTTTTTTTGCTCTTTACCTTTTGTTTAATAAATAGACTTTACAAATAAGTCAAATTTGTTTTGCTTTTGTCTCTTTCTTTGCCTGAACTTCATTATCCTTAAATTTATGGAAATGAGTGTATATATAAGACCACCTCCCACTGGCGTTTCAGGTACAAAAACCACATCCAACTTAAATTCCATTTCACCAGGCCACCTGATCTTTATTCTCAAATGCAATTTCCACCACGATATACATTACAAACTTTTATTTAATCTTGCGTCAAGAAGCGTGCCCGAGACAGTAAAATGGTAGCTACAACCGCCGCAAACCTTTTGTTTCCCGCTATAAAAAACGAAACCTCACAGAAGACTACAACCCGGAAGTACACTCCCGTTAAAAAACGTGACGCGAGAACCCCCAGTTTCAAATCCCCGTGTTCCAACACGTCTGAATAATTCATAGTTAACCTAATCACACCTTGTCTTGGTGGAAGAGAAATGACCGTTTTTTTTCTCCCTTCCAGAAATACTACCATGAAATAATAAGGCTGCTTTTGTTCCGGAAAAAAAAATAATAGTCACTCTTGTGGAGATATTACTTTCTTACTTGGGGCGGAAGATCTTATAAGTTGAGGGTCAGGGGCTTTGGGATCAGACTCAGGTCGGTTTATAATTGGAGGTGAGCCTGGTTTTTTGTTGTCTGCAAGGTGGGTTCAGGCTGTAAATTAGATACTTACCTGTCTTCCTTGACTTGTTTTTTATGTGGGTGCTTGATTAATTGAAAAATGGGTTTTTAATTTTTTCCCGCCGAAAGAAAATGGTAGAGTTTTCTTAACAGGAATTTATTTTATACATGAATAGCAATATATTTATCAACATTTCCTAGCAAATGAAAGAAAAAAATTATTTTATTGCTTACTAAACTTTTTGACCTTCTAGCTTTGTTGTTTTTTTCGCTTTTGGAAAAAATGGTACATACTAGATGAAGTTGTTTTTTAGGAAATATATATATGTGTTGATAGCATTATTTGTACAGATATTTTTTAGGAAATCAAATAGAATTAGAAACCAGATGAACGGAATGAATAAAAACAAAGTGAATTTAATAAATTATATTCATTCAAATTTTGGTTCTCTTAAGTTGTAATTCTTCCGCTCTTGGGAAACATGTTACATACTAGGCGAAGGTGTTTCTTAAGAAACATATATACGTATTCACAGCATTATTTGTATTTGCAACAGAAATTTTCATTAAATTTAGTTACTAACTAAAATTGCTAACAAAATTATTTTCAAAAATTGATTTAACGTCGTTTTCCGGAAAGTAAGTTCTCATTTCATATATAAAACCACCTGTCTCTGGTATTTCAGGTACAAAAAACCGCATCCAATTTAAATCCCATTTCACACCAGGCCACCTGATCTTTATTCTCAAATGCAATTTCCACCACGGTATACGTTTAAAACTTTTATTTAATCTTGTGACGAGCATGCCGGAGACAGTAAAATGGTGGTCGCAACCCCCTTCAAACCTTTTGTTTCCCGCCACAAAAAAAAAGAAACTCATGAAAGACTATAACCCACAAGAACACTCCCCGTCATAAAACGTGACGCGAGAAAATCCCCCTTCCCTTTTTCAACCCCACGTGTTCCAACACGTCTGAATAATTCATAGTTAGCGTCATCACACCTTGTCTTGGAGCAAGAGAAATTGCCGTTTTTTCTCCCTCTCTAGAAATACTACCAAGAAATGATATTTTGTTGAGGAAAAAAAGAATGGCTGGAGATATTACTACTTACTTGGGATGGAAGATCTTATAAGTTGAGGGGCGAGGGGGGGCTTTGGAATCAGGCTCAGGTCAGTTTATAATTGGAGGTGAGCCTGGTTGTTGTTGTTTTGCGGGATGGTTTCAAGCTGTTAATTAGATTCTTACCGGTGACCCTTGACATGTTTTTATTTGGCTGCTTGATTAATTGAAAAATGTTTTTTTTTTTTTAATTTATTTTCACTCCTGAGGAAATGGCATGTAATAAGCTGAATGGGCTTTTTTAAAAGAAATTCCTTTTGCATAGCAATATATTTGCCCACATTTCCTAGCAAGTGAAAAAAAAAAATTATTCAATTTTACTGCTAACTAAACTTTTGGACTTCTTGTGTTGCTTTTTTTCTCTAATGAAAAAATTGCTGCATATTAGACGAAGGTATTTCTTAAAGAAAATATAACTGTATGCAAAGCATTATTTGTCCGCAAATTTTCTATAAAGGAAAAGAAAAAAAAAATTATTATTGAATGCTATTGTATTGCTAATTGAATTTTTTGGATTGTGTTGTTAGATTTTCGTTCTTTGAAAAATTGTTATATACTAGACAAAGGTGTTTCTTAAGTAAAATATATATGTATTCACAGCATCATTTGTACACATATTTTCTATAAAATTAAAATTGAAACAAAAGAAATTTTTATTAATTTTCATTGCTAATTAATTTTTAATATTCTTGTGATGTTGTTTTTCTGTCTTGGAAAATATGTTACATACTACACGAAGGTGTTTCTTGAGGAAAAAAATATATATGTAATTGCAGCCTTATTTATACACACAATATTTTCTACATAATGAAAAGAAACAAAAGGAATTTTCATTAAATTTAAAAGCTAACTAAAATTGCTAGCAAAATTATTTTGAAAAAGTGATTTAACGTCGTAACGTCGTGATTTGACGACCACCTCCCCCTGATATTTCAGGTACAAAAACCGCATAGAACTTAAATCCCATTTCACACCAGGCCACCTGATCTTTATCCTCAAATGCAATTTCCACCACGATATACATTTCAAACTTTTATTCAATCTTGCGACGAGCGTGCATGATACACTAAAAACGGTAGCAACAACCTTTGTTTCCCGCCATAAAAAAAAGAACTCACGGAAGACTACAGCCCAGAAGTATACTCCCCGTCATAAAAACGTGACGCGAGAAATTCCCCCACCCCCTTTCATTCCCACGTGTTCCAACACGTCTGAATAATTCATAGTTAGCGTCATCACACCTTGTCTTGATGAAAGGGAAATGGCCATTTTTCTCCCCTCTCCAGAAATACTACCACGAAATAATAAGGCTGTATTTTTTGAGGGAAAAAAGAATGGCCACTTTGTGGAGATATTACTTCTTATTTGGGGTGGAAGATCTTATTAGTTGAGGGGGCGAGGGCTTAGGTATCAGGCTGAGGTCGGTTTGCACTGAGGTGAGCCTGATTGGTCGTTGTTTTTAAGGTTTTCTCAAGCTGTAAATTAGATTCTTACTGGTGTCCCTTGACTTGTTTTATTTTGGGTGCTTGATTAATTGAAAATGGGGTTTTATTAAAATTTTTTTTCACCCAAAAAAAAATGGTATATAAAAGCTGAATGAATTTTTTTAACAGGAATTTAATTTATATATGTATAGCAATATATCTGTTCACATTTCCTAGCAAATGAAAAAAAAAATTGAATTTTATTTGCTAACTAAACTTTTGGTGTTCTTGGGTTGTTGTTTTTTCGCTCTTAAAAAATTGTTAAATACTGAACAAAGGTGTTTCTTAATGAAAATATATATATGTATTCCTAGCATATTATGTACGCAGATATTTTCAAGAAAATGAAAAGAACAGGAAAGGAATTATCATTGAATTTTATTGGCAATTCCAATTTTGGTCATTTTATGTTCTCGTTCTTCCGCTCTTGGGAAAAACGTTGCATATTAGGTGAAGGTGTTTCTTAAGAAAATATATGTATTCAAAGAATTATTTATACAAACATATTTTCTACAAATTGAAAAGAAAACAAACGAAATTTTCATTACATTTAAATACTAACTAAAATTACCTTCAAAATTATTTTGAAAAAAGTGATTTAACGTCGTTTTCTAAAAAAGTAATTTCTTTCATTTCATATATAAGACTACCAGCAATTGATATTTCAGGTACAAAAACAGCATCCAAAAGTTAAATCCTATTTCATACCAGGCCACCTGATCTTTATTCTCTAATGCAATTTCAACCACGATATACATTTCAAATTTTTATTTAATCTTCCGAGGAGCGTGGTCGAGAAAGTAACATGGTAGCTGCAACACCAGCGAACCTTTTGTTTCCCACCATAAAAAAAAAAAAAAAAAAACCTAACGGAAGACTACAACCCATCTGTATACTCCTCGTTATAAAACGTGACGCGTGACGCCCCCCCCCTTTCAACACCACGTGTTCCAACACGTCTGAATAATTTATATTTAGCGTCATCACACCTGGTCTTGGTGGAAGAGAAACGTCCATTTTTTTCTCCCTCTCTAGAAATATTACCACGAAATAATAAGACTACTTTTGTTGAGAAAAGGAATAGCCACTCTTTGTGGAGATACTATTATGTCCAAAACGTAAGACCAATTTTCAATTTAATTTCCCGGGGCTTATATAATTTCAATTTTTTTTTTTTTTTTAGGTATTGTCGACATCTTTCTGAAATGTGACGTCAAATATATTCATTAGTGTTTGAGTAGGCTTGGCTTTGTAAGACACTAAAAGTGATTCCAGCGATTTTTTGAAATGTCTGAATTAATTGAGGAAACTCTTTCCCCACGTCTGAATAATTCATAGTTAGCGTCATCACACCTTGTCTTGGTGGAAGAGAAATTGTCATTTTTATCCGTCTAGAAATACTACCACGAAATAATAAGGCTGCTTTTTGTTGAGAAAAAAGAATGGACACTCTATGTGGAGATATTACTTTCTCGCTTAGGGTGGAGGATCTTATTAGTTGAGGGCAGGGGCTTTGGGATCAGGTTTAGGTCGGTTTATAATTGAGGTGAGCCTGGTTGGTTGTTGTTTGCGAGGTGGGTTTTCAGGCTGTAAATTAGATTCTTACCGGCTTCACTTGACTTGTTTTTATTTGGGTACTTGATTAATTGAAAATGTTTTTTTTTTTTTTTTTTTTTTTAATTTTCGCTCACTCCTAAGGAAATGGTATATAAAAAGCTGGACAGGATTTTTATATATGCATAGCAATATATTTGTCTGCATTTTTTAGCAAGTGAAAAATTTTTTTATTGAAGTTTATATTGCTTATCTTCTTGTGTTGTTGTTTTTTGACTCCTGAAAATTTGAATTTCAAATTTTTTTGAAAATAAATGGAATTAGAAATCGAATCGAATGGAATGAATCAAAATCAAAAGGAATTTTTAATAAATTTTATTACTAACTAAATTTTTGTCTCCTTGAGTTGTTCTTTTTTCTCTACTGGAATAAATGTTACATATTATACGACGGTATTCTTTAAAGGATGTGTATTCACATCATTATTTTTAGGCACATTTTATAGAAAATGTTAAACGAAAAGGGATTTTCCTTGAATTGTACTGCTAATTAATTTTTTTGCGTCCTTGTGTAATTTTTTTTTGTTTCTGAAAATTGGTATACAAAAACTGAATGAGTTTCTTAAAGAGACTATATTTGATGCATAAACAGCATTTTTTTTTTCAAAGTAAAATGAAAAACAAAAGAAAATTTTATTCATTTAATTTTATTGCGTTTAAATTAATTTTTTTGATTTTGGTTTTATATTATATTTAATTATGCTTTTATAAAAAATCAGGAACATTTAGAATAGAAAAATAAACAGCAAATTTCCTCAATCAAAAGTATAACAAAACAAATAAAGCATATAACGACAATCTAAAAACAAACAGTTGCACTTTATTTACAAAAACAACTGATAAAAACGGAAATGAAAATTTAAAAGAAAAGCTACTTATCAAAATAAAAAAAAAAAAAAACACAAAAATTTTAATTACTATTTTTAAAAAAATTGTAATTTTATCAATTAAATTTTACTAATGAGTATTAAATTAAGTGAGGTATTTTTAGAATTAAATTTTTTTTACCTACGACAACAGCATAATATTCTCTTATTTAAAAAGAAAACGAACTCAAAGTAAAAGCTTTGATTAAAAGTTTATTATCTCAACGACTCTAATTAGCAAGAACACAAGATCATGACTTACTTTCAATAATTTCATTAATCTAGTACAACAACACTGAGTTCTTCTTTGGTTACTTTCCCTTTTGGTCAACAAATAAGGATAAAAAAATATTAAAGAACTTTGAGACAAGTTGAGTATCGGCGCTACTTTTCTCCATCGCTCGAAGCAATTGCAATTAATTTTACTTTCCTTTAATTATTTTATTAAGTAAATCCCCATTGTTTAAATATATCTCCATAAAAAAGGAGTCATTAAAAAGTAAGAGAGTTGATAGAAGAATATTTAATTATCTACCCCAAAATTTACAAAGTACATTAAGGCGTAAGGTCAGTGCTTGATTTTCTAAAATAAAATAATTAGTTAAATATTAATGAAATGAAAAAAAAAAATACTAAAAATTTATCTTTGTATTTGTTTGTTTATTTATTTTTGAATTTCCTGTAATTTTGCTTAGTTCTTTTTTGGTTATTTATAGCTGTTGTTATGTATAAAGGGGAACATATAAACTGCTTTAATTTATTATTAAAAACGAAATTGCAAAGAAAAAAAAATCAAAGGAATTCTATTAATATGAACTACAATTAGATATATTATTTGTTCAATGTGATGAATCTTGTTTCTTTCAAAATTTTTATTGGTTGTAAAGTTTATTAAAAAAGTATTAAAAGTTAAAATATAAAAGTAAATTATTTTTAAGTATTTTTTATCAGATAAATTCTAGTTTGTATTTAAAATTTTTTTTAAGAATATAATTTTAGTAATAAATCTATTTTGAAATTAAAATAATTTTTTAAAATGTTACTACGTATTCACTATTTTTTAAATGTTACTACTAATTCACTAATATTACTACACATTCGCTGAAAATTATTTATATCTAAAAACAAAGAATTGTACTTTCTCTTCAGAAACAACTCATAAAAACTGAAATAAAAAAAAAAAAAAAAAATCTACGTATCAAAAGAATAAACAAATAAAACCCAAAAATTGTAATAAATATTTTTTAAAAAAAATCGTAATTTTAACAACTAAATTTTACTAATGAGTATTAAATTAAGTGAGGTATTTTTAGAATTAAAATTTTTTTTTACCTATGACAGCAGCATAATATTCTCTTACTTAAAAGAAACGAACTCAAAGTAAAAGCTTTGATTAAAAGTTTATTATCTCAACGAATCTAATTAGCAAGAACACAAGATCATGACTTATTTTCAATAATTTCATTAATCTAGTACAACAACACTGAGTTCTTCTTTGGTTACTTTCCCTTTTGGTCAACAAATAAGGATATAAAAAATATTAAAGAACTTTGAGACAAGTTGAGTATCGGCGCTACTTTTCTCCATCGCTCGAAGCAATTGCAATTAATTTTACTTTCCTTTAATTATTTTATTAAGTAAATCCCCATTGTTTAAATATATCTCAATAAAAAAAAAAGGAGTCATTAAAAAGTAAGACAGTTGATAGAAGAATATTTAATTATCTACCCCAAAATTTACAAAGTACGTTAAGGCGTAAGGTCAGTGCTTGATTTTCTAAAATAAAATAATTGTCAATGCTTGATTAATATTTAACTAATTATTAATGAAACAAAAACTACTACAAAAAGAGTTATCTTTGTATTTGTTTGTTTATTTATTTATTTTTTTTTTTTTGAACTTCCTGTAATTTCGCTTAGTTTTTTTTAGTTATTTATAATTATTGCTATGTGTAATGGAGAACATATAATCTGTTTTAATTTATAATAAAAAAACGAAATTTCAAAAGAACAATAAACGATAATCATTTTAATGAATTCTATTAATATGAAATGCAGCTTGATATATTATTTATTTAATATGATGAATGTTTTTTCTTTCAAAATTTTATTGGTGCGTTATTAAAAAGTATTAAAAGTTAAAGCATAAAAGTAAAAATTTTAAAGTATTTTTTATCGGATAAATTATAGTTTGTATTTTAAAAATTTATTTTAAGAATGTAATTTTAGTAATAAATCTATTTTGAAATTAAAATAATTTTTTAAAAGTTACTACATATTCACTATTTTTCAAATGTTACTACTAATTCACTAATATTACTACACATTCACTATTTTTACTACACATTCACTGAAAATGATCATGTTTTTATATTTAAAAACGAACAGTTGCTCTTTATTTTCAAAAACAACTGACAAAAATGAAATAAAATTAAAAAAAAACAAACAAACAAAACAATCTAAGCATCATAAGAATAAAAACTTAAAACCAAAAATTTTAATTAATATTTTTTTAAAAAATTGTAATTTTATCAATTAAATTTTACTAATGAGTATCAAATTAACTGAGGTATTTTTAGAATTAATTTTTTTACCTATGACAACAGCATAATATTCTCTTACTTAAAAAAAACGAGTAAATTAAAAGTTTATTATCTCAACGAGTCTAATTAGCAAGAACACAAGATCATGACTTACTTTCAATAATTTCATTAATCTAGTACAACAGCAGTTCTTCTTTGGTTACTTTCCTTTTTTGGTCAACAAATACAAGTATAAAAAAAATCATTAAAGAACTTTGAGGCAAGTTGAGTATCGGCGCTACTTTTCTCCATCGCTCGAAGCAATTGCAATTAATTTTACTTTCCTTTAATTATTTTATTAGGCAAATCCCCTTTGTTTAAATATATCTCAATAAAAATGGAGTCATTAAAAAGTAAGAGGGTTGACAGAAGAATATTTAATTATCTACACCAAAATTTACAAAGTACATTAAGGCGTAAGGTCACTGCTTGATTTTGAGAAATAAAATAATTAGTTAAATCTTAATGAAACAAAAAATACTAAAAAAAAAAAAAAATTATCTTTGTATTTATTTCTTCAAGTTTTGCTTAGTTCCTTTTAAGTTATTTTTAACTCTGAAGGAACTATGTTGTGTATAATAGGAAACATATAATCTTCTTTAATTTGTTATTAAAAAACGGCAAATTGCAGAAAAAAACATAATTATTTTATTTCAGATCATTTTATTAATATGAAATACAACCAGATATATTATTTTTCCAATATGATGACGGTTTTTTCTTTCAAAATTTTTATTGATAGTAAGTTCACATTGTGAATCAGATAAATTATAGTTGTTGTTTTTTTAAATTTATTTTAAAAATATAATTCCAGTAGCAAATCTGTTCTGAAATTAAAATAATTTTTAAATGTAACTACGCAATCACAATTTCAGATATCATTTTCAGGATATCTTTTCTTCTTTTTTTTTTTTTTTTTTTTTTATTTCCAATGGCGGGTACAAAAGACACAACGGTAGACCTGTACTATAGAACAAAACAAACAGAACAGAACAAAACAATATAAAATAGCAGATGGCATCAGAAAAAAGTGTATGGATCCATTCGGCTCCGAACCTCCCAGTATCGCTCCCACAAAAATGAGGCAGAGAGCGCAGGACAGAGTTGAAGGTGAGCACAGTCCATAAGTTCCTGAAGATTACAAAGCCTGCAGCAAGGATCTTCAAGTACACACCAAGCAAGGCAATCGTGGCCAGTTAGGAGACGGAACTCCGCAACTGCCCCTATCCTAGGACATTCAGAAAGATTTGAAATATTGTTCCACCAACACTTTTGGGAATGTCTCTCCAAAAGCTCTTTATCTAGGTTGTTCTTGAGGGTTGATTTAATGAATAATCTTAAATTGTTGGAAGGGATTTCATCATCAAAAGTTTGAATGATTGTGCATTTACAAATGCATTTTACAAATAAGATTATATAATTTGATGTATTTTACAAAGTAGCTAACTGAAAAATTTAAGAAAATAATTTTAAAACCAATAACGATTTTAATTTTCATGTTAAGTAGATTGTATAATTTAAAAAATATCAAGAACAATTAATGGTTATTTAAGCAAACAAAATATTAATTACAATTTTTTAAAGATATATATTACCATATTTTTACACTGAAATTAATAATAATAATACATTTTACACTGAATAATATATTTTACATTGATAAAATCATTGAAAAGTATGATAAAATCCTCAAAGCATGATAAAATCGTTAAGAAGGAACTCAAAGTACAGAGAAATACTTTCGATAAATTTTAGTTCATTTAAAAGAAAAAAAGAACGTAGCAATTTCAAAATAATGTGATTAGAAATATTAATTATTTATTAGCACGATCATTTTATAATAGCAACATATTGCAGTTTATAAATCCATACTACTTCAGTAAAAATATGAGAGAAATACATGGTTCCAATAATAATATTTATTATTGGTTTCAACCATAAAATGCTTTCATATCCAACAGAGCTTCTTAAAAATATTAAAGGAAAGCCTTCAACAAATGTCATTCACAGAATGTGAAATGTTGAAGAATTTGTTTACAGCGATCACTAGAACAGGCATTCTGAAGTATGAAATTTGCCCCTAAAAGTTCCCCCTTTTAAAGTTCAAGATAATTAATCTGGTGTGAAACAAGTCCTCCGAAAAACACAGCAATTCCTTGCAGACATTAAGAAGGACTAATTATCTACCATTGTGTTGGGAACATGTATTGCAGTGAAAAGTGTTCCCTGGAAAACGGCCAGTGATTTGGAAAACACGATCGAAATTCCTATAATTATAATGTGTTTTAGTTTGGTGATCATTTGAGAAAATTCGCCAGTGTATCCTTTTCCTCATTAACGAAACCGCACTCTTAAAAGAAGAATATATTATTTGGTCTTTTATACACTTTCGCGATTTTGAGAATATTTTTATACTCTCAAGAGATCACGGAAATTTTTTTTTTTTTATAATTATATAAATAAAAATATATATAATGGATAGTATGGTTTTCTGAATCAGCATACATTTAGTTTGGAATTACAAAAATCAAAAAGTCAAAAATTAGAAGAAAGAAATTTGTATGATAGATGACATAAAGCATATAATTGAATAGAGTTTCAGAAATGTCAATGATGCAAAATAGTCTAAAAAAATTTATTTATTTCACCATATCACTAAGTTTTAGAGGGGGGGGGAGAGTGATTGCCGAGTGGCTAACGCTCTGGCGCTCGGTACCACATGTTTCGGGTTCGAAAACCGACGGTGCCATGGATGTTTGTAGTGCTTCGGAATCAGCTTTAAATCATAAGTCTCGATCTCATATGACCGTAAAGCGTCACAGAGCCTAGTTAGGCTTCTCACCCACATCATTCCCAAACTGTAAAGGAGCAACACAGCTCTAGGCACAGTGATGTGGTGCAGTAGTAGAAGTAGTAAGCTTTAGTTGCTTTTTATCAGCCGGGCATCCATCGAATAGAGTTGGATAATTGTTTTAGTAAAGTATTTTCAAGGAGATTGAATACATTGATAAGAAACTAGATTATGTACTCTTTTAAGTGTTGAAAATCTTGTGAATACACAGGTCAATGAAGAAATTCAATATGAAACACATTTCAGATTTATAAAGCTATATCCAGTCTTGATAGATAAGGCCAAGTTTTTCATCTGTTCATGCCCTTTGCAATTTTTGTACATCGGTCGGCCATTTGTTTCAGTTATGTATGCGACTAACAGACCTTAGATATCTGACGAAATGAAATATGAACATTTAAGATAATTCTTTGTGATAATTAACCTGCATTTGCGCGTTGTATGTGTGAAAAGCATAACATTTCCACAACACAGTCTGACTACAGATGCCCAACCTTTTATAGCAACTTTATTGCCAAATTCACCATCAAATATTCTCAAAAAAATATTTCCTCTTTCCTCTAAAAATATTTACTCTCCTCCTTCTAAATGCAACGGATGTTGGCAGTGGATTCGAACCAGAGCTTTTTGCAAACCAAGAGCTTTGCCACTAGTTTATAAGTTGGGTGTGATAAGCAGTATGAATTGAAAATTCTCTATCATTGTAATACTCTATAATATTCTATCATTACTCTTAATTCTCTATCATTATGATCAAGCGATGTGTTTGTTATTCGATAAATCGTAAATTATGTTACTTGGTAAATCACGAGTCAAACCTGCAGATGGAAAGACTTTTCAGTAACCATATTAGGGTGTTGTTATATTTAGGATGACGTACATACCAAGCTAGAAAACAACACCATTTATTGTTCAAAAATTGAATATGACTTCGCATCAAAAGTAGTACTGTATTGCAGAACTTTTTATATAACAGGTGGGCTGAAAAGTGCGTAGGCGGACATATAGATGGCGCTACTAGTATTAAATTCATATGATTTTTAATTAGCCCTAATCTTCAAAAGACACGTGTATCAATTTGAGCAACTTTTGTTAGTTTGAAAAATGGATAAAAGGAATTTCGTGTGTTAATAACGCATTGCGTTTTGGCGAAAAAAATACTATTGAAGCCAAGGCTTGGCTTGATAAACATTATTCAGACTTTTCACCAGGAAAATCAACCGTAGAAAAGTGGTTTGCTAAATTTAAACGAGGCGAAATGAGCGCCGAAGACGATGCAAGCAGTGGACGCCCCAAAGAGGCTGTTACCGACGAAAACATCAAAAAGTCCACAAAATCATTTCTGATAACCGTAAAATGAAGTTGATTGAGATAACTCACACACTAATAGTGCAATAGCTGTCTAATTTATACACGTGTCTTTTGAAGATTAGGGCTAACAAAAAATCATATGGATTTAATACTAGAAGCGCCATCTATGTGTCAGCCTACGAACCTTTCAGCCTATATGTTACTGTTATATTTTTCAGATATTTATCAGAGAAGTGGGAACCCAATAATTGTCATACAAAATTAGTGGTTACTGCTATGAATTGTGGTCCTGGGCAAATATTTATAGCAATGTCATTGCTGTCATGTTCAGCAGAAATTCATTGTAGATGAACACAACAAAATTTTAAATATGAATTAAATAACAATAAACAATTATAAATTTTCAATGCGCTACAGTATTTAAAAATATAACAATTTATAAAAATATACGCTAAAATATATAACATACTACTAGACAAACCTCAATCGTCAGTTTAATATCGTGAAATCAGTGACAATGATATTTAATGGTTCAGTATTTGACGGGCTTCTATTACACATTTAAAATTTTCTATATTCCGTTTCTTTTAATCATTTAACGATTTTTTGCTTCATGATTAGAAATTTTCTTGATTTAAAAGAAATTTCGATAAGTTCCACCTTTTTAGATTTAAAAAGCAAATTTATATACATTCAAACGTTAAGAAAAACCGAACTTGTTCAGAAATGTTTAAAGGCACGTGAAATAAAGGAATTTGCTTTCCATTATTTGAATGACCTTTTTTTGTGTGTTTGACTCTATGAACAAATACAATTAAAAATTTAATTAAAAATGAGATAAAATACATTTCGTTTACGTAAAGCATATTTTTTTTTATTTTCATAATTTGAAATAAAACTTTGCCATTACGTTTTAGTAGTCATTTTAGAAATACTGTTAAAGAATTTAATAGAACGAAATAAAATTCTTTTATTAGTCTAACTATCAGAAATACCAGCATATACCTGGGTGAAAAAGTTTAATTAAATTTATTAATTGAAGAGCTTTATTTATGATTGAAAAGTACAAAGATTAAATATTTATGTGATTGGTTTTAACTTGAACAACAGATAGTAAATCAAATTAATAATATGTGATATAAATGCGTTAACTATTTAATTTGTTTGTTAAACAATTATTCTAAGGTAATTAAATTGACATTAAATGTCAATATATCTGTGTGATTACTTAATTACTTTAAATATGAATTAAATAACAATAAACAATTATAAATTTTCAATGCGCTACAGTATTTCAAAATATAACAATTTATAAAAATATACGCTAAAATATATAACATACTACTAGACAAACCTCAATCGTCAGTTTAATATCGTGAAATCAGTGACAATGATATTTAATGGTTCAGTATTTGACGGGCTTCTATTACACATTTAAAATTTTCTATATTCCGTTTCTTTTAATCATTTAACGATTTTTTTTGCTTCATGATTAGAAATTTTCTTGATTTAAAAGAAATTTCGATAAGTTCCACCTTTTTTAGATTTAAAAAGCAAATTTATATACATTCAAACGTTAAGAAAAACCGAACTTGTTCAGAAATGTTTAAAAAGGCACGTGAAATAAAGGAATTTGCTTTCCATTATTTGAATGACCTTTTTTGTGTGTTTGACTCTATGAACAAATACAATTAAAAATTTAATTAAAAAATGAGATAAAATACATTTCGTTTACGTAAAGCATATTTTTTTATTTTCATAATTTGAAATAAAACTTTGCCATTACGTTTTAGTAGTCATTTTAGAAATACTGTTAAAGAATTTAATAGAACGAAATAAAATTCTTTTATTAGTCTAACTATCAGAAATACCAGCATATACCTGGGTGAAAAAGTTTAATTAAATTTATTAATTGAAGAGCTTTATTTATGATTGAAAAGTACAAAGATTAAATATTTATGTGATTGGTTTTAACTTGAACAACAGATAGTAAATCAAATTAATAATATGTGATATAAATGCGTTAACTATTTAATTTGTTTGTTAAACAATTATTCTAAGGTAATTAAATTGACATTAAATGTCAATATATCTGTGTGATTACTTAATTACTTTAACAGAAATTTAAAATTTTCATCATCAAATCGGCTTTAAAATCAACCAGGGATCCGTTTGTTTAAAAAATACACTTAAATATTTAAAACAAGTCATTTAGTTTTGCTAATTGCATAATTAAAAACTACTTATATATGTTGTTTTTAAAGTTTTTATTTTACTTAATTAAATAAACTGCTTAAAGAGTTTAGTTTTTATTTAACAAAGTACTTTTAATCAAAGCAAACTGTTTTTATATTTGGATTGTTTACAAATGTACTGGAGAATCTGATAATTATTATCAGAGCACTTTTTGTTTGATTAGTAATTCAATTAATTTGGCCGCAAGACAAAATGTGTAAATTACTTTTAGTTCAACGTTTTTATTATTTATGAGAAACTCAAATTACTGACTTGTAAGATAATTTAGAATCATCTTATTTTTAAATATTATTTAATAATAATATCTGAAATAGAATTTTCAAAGTAATACATTGAATAAGAATAAAAAACGATATTTATGATTTAATGAATATCCATGAATATTCATGAATATTCAATGAATTCAATTTTTTTTTAATAATGCCAATTACATTTTTACCGTTTCATGAAAATACGTAGTTTTTAAAAAGAATTTCTAATTTTTAAAAATGAGTTGTTTTATTATGCACAGAAAAATTATGTCTTATTATTATTCTTTGAAAAAATGATTTTAAAGCGAGTAAGGAATTCTTAAAGTAATACAAAACTAAAATATCATGTTAACTTTGAAAACTTACATATTCCCCTTTAAAAGACAATTGCCGTCATTAATTCTTAGTTGTTTGATGTCATTTCTTGACTTGTAACGCAAAAGGGGTAAATACGGAACAGCAAATTGGAAAATATTTTTGTCAAAATTATATTTGTTTTCTAAATTCAAGACATCTGATATTTATCTGCGATTTCAAATCAACTTCGTAACTCAAATAAGCTAACATAGTTTTGTCAAGTAAACGAATGGAATTTTATTTACATTTCAGAAATAATGAAAACATTTCGATTCAAATAAGTAATTATAGACAAGTTGCTTCATTTCTGACTTAATTTCGAAAATATTCAGAACAAATGAGAAATTCGTAACAAAATATAATTGCACAAATGTTTGGATTTTGGTGGAATGTTATCTGTTTTTATTTTTTTTTTTTTCTTTTTCTCTAAAACGGTTCAGATTTGTTCATATTTGTTTTGAATCAAATACAAATAAATCGAAAATATCTCTGCATCGAAATGAAAATTCTGCTTCAATATGTGCCACGCGGAACATCAATTTTTCCCCGTTTTCAGAACGATTTCGGAATTTGTGTGAATACTGCAAAAATCGATTTAATATTGCAGAATAGATTCTTCTTTTATTTTGTTTGTCTCATTCTGCAAAAAGATTAGACGTGCCAACTTTGGACAACCGATGATGGTAAAAGATACATTTTGTATCATTTTTCCTTTTTTTATAATTTTTTCTTTCTCGGCTGAATTGAAAAGATTTATTTCTAGTGACGTAAGTTTTAGATTGTATTTCAATAGGCCAAGAAAACTATTAGTGAAAAATAGGATTAAAAATATTTATAAATATCATTCATGATATAGATATGTAAACTTTTACATCTGTTGTTGATGGCTTACACTCGATTCGCAATTACAAAAGAATCTCCTTGCTTCTAGAAATAGTTGCAGAATGATAGCCAATTATCTAGCGTCCTGGCCATTGGTACCACAGGCTTCGGGTTTGAAACCTGGCGGGGTATGGCTGTTTGTGAGTGGTTCAGAATGCATTTTAAACTGTAGGTCCGGGTCTGTTTAGCTCTCTTGTGCACAAGATGACAGAAGAGAGACAAACCAAACCAAACTCATCTTCGGTGTACATACGGAAACATTGCATCGTTTGTTGACTTTAGAAGCAATCACTCTCGGTTTGGATGTTCAACACACTAAGCACTTTTGATTCGGGTGTTCAACGTGCCATCCAAACCAAGTATTATTTATTGAAAAAAATAATTTCTAGTGACGTGAGTATTAGATTGTATTTCAATAGGCCAAGATTTTTAGTTTCCTAAAAAACTGTTAGTGAAAAGTAGGATTAAAAATATTTATAAATATCATTCATGAAATTGATATGTTACCTTGTATATATATATCGTTGCTGATACCGAATAATGGGCTGCTCCACTTATAACGCCACTATAACAACAATGATATCAGCAAATTCAACGCCAACCAGAGTGCACCACGAGATCACAAGGTACATGATATCCTGCATCCACATTCTGTAACAGAAATTTTGTATTTGTAGTATTTAAACTTTGTATTTTTGTATTTTTCACCTCATGTGGGATTTCGCACTTTTAATTTTCAAGAGTGATTCTGGCTGATGGGTTTTTTGTGTACATACGGAAACATTGAGTGTGGCAACGCTTGTTGAGTTTAGAAGGAAGTACCCTTGGTTTGGATGTTCATCTTGCAATGCACTTCAAGTACTCTTGGTTTGGACGTTCAACTCACAATCTTCATCAAGTACTCTTGGTTTGGATGTTCAACGCACAATCAACATCAAGTACTATTGGTTTGGATGTTCAACGTACAATCCCCACCAAGCAATCTTTATTTGGATGCTTAAAGCGCAATTCACACCAAACACTCTTGGTTTGGATGTTCAACTCACAATCATCATCAAGTACTCTTGGTTTGGATATTCAACGCACAATCTTCATCAAGTACTCTTGGTTTTTGTTGTTCAACGCAAAATCAACATCAAGTACTCTTGGTTTGGATGTTCAACGTACAATCCACACCAAGCAATCTTTATTTCGATGCTCAAAGCGCAATCCACTCACCAAAAAACTCTTGGTTTGGATGTTCAACGCACAATCAACATCAAGTACTCTTGGTTTGGATGTTCACCGTATAATCCACACCAAGCAATCTTTATTTGGATGCTCAAAGCGTAATCCACATCAAACACTCTTGGTTTGGATGTTCAACGTACAATCCACACCAAGCAATCTTTATTTGGATGCTCAAAGCGCAATCTACACCAAACACTCTTGGTTTGGATGTTCGACGTACAATCCACACCAAGCAATCTTTATTTGGATGCTCAAAGCGCAATCCACACCAAATACTCTTGGTTTGGATGGTCAACGCGCAATCCACGCCAAGAACTCTTGGTTTGTTTACCTAATGAGCAATCCGCTAACTCGACCCAGTCTGAATTTATGCCTCAATTTACAGGTTTAAAATATTTTTATGCATGTAATATATAATTTCAATTTTATTTCTATGTTCATAGAAACATTTGTAATAAAAATTTTTCTTTACTACAATTATAAACTTTACTTAGTTTGAGGTGATACCAAATGCAATATATATATATATATATATAAACTACTGAATACATAGAATTAAAAATAAATATTTTTATATCAAACTTCAGATTATAATGCTTATCGATATTCAGAAAGCAATAATTATGTGAAAATTTTAAACTTGATAAAGAAAACATTGTATATTTTAAAAAAAGTTATTGTTAAAATTGTAATCATTTAAAAACATTTTATCTGGAACGTATATTACACGCGAAGATTTTTAAACATTTTTTAGTTAATTAAAAGAAAATTTACTTAAAAGAATATTGATTACTTAAATATTTATAAGTAAAAGGGGAGATAGACTAATGCATCAAAACATTTATCTTAACTTACTATATGTGATTTTTTTTACACAAATTTTGATAATAAAAATAGTTTTTTACTTGATTTTATTAATTTTTACGTGACTCATAAAATCCGAGTTAAAAAACAAATTCGTAATTCAAGAAAATACGTAGAATTCTGTGAATTTTTTTTTTTTTGAATTTCAGAACTTTGTTTTTAAACTAAATCTTAAACTAACTAGTAATTTAAGTAAATATCTTTCGTGACATTGTTCAAAAGAAGAACCTAATTCTTTGAAGCCTAATTTTAGGAACGTATATGTGGAATAAAAAAAGAAATTTAGGTATATACACATGCATATTGCTAATAATTAGTATGCAAATCATTCATCTTTAATAAGCATTTGATAGCTGTTTAAAATACTAAGATATAAAAAATTTCAATTGTATATGTCTTTCAATGATATAGACACTTGTGTTGTCTACCAGGACAAACAGCTGCTTAAAAAAAAAATTAATTTACCATTAATATACATCAAACTTCTTGATAAAAAATAAATGCCCTACTTTCTCAAAATTGGAACTTCTCTTTTATTTAAGTAAAAATCCCGTAGGTACTCGTAAAAGTTTCATTTCAGACTTGTAGGCTATTCTTGAAAAACAGAGCAATCATTGTAATGGCTCAAGCACTTAACAGGAACTTAATGGCAAGTACGAAGCAAATAAAAAAATCTATTGCATCAAACTTTAAAAAGGCAACAGTCCTGTATTTTTGACGCGTAAAACTGTATCCACGCCAACAGATGCAAAGTACTAAAGATAATAAAGTTTCTAGTACTGTAGTATATTTTGTTGTTTTTCTCAAGTCTGGTGTTTCTTTATCGGATCAAAAGGAAGTCCCACTCTGAAATTTATTAAGAAACTAATCACAGCAAGGGACGTTTAATTGCTATGTCTTTTTTTCTTCTTGTGAAAGTTACTCAATTTAATTGGTTTTATCTGTGTGCTTTAAGAGCCAGTAGGACACTGTCTCAGAATCCCTGTTTCAAAAATGATCCGATGCAGTATTTCATCGAATGGTGAATGCCGTAAGCCATGTAAGAGAAATGTTCCCCAAGTGATGTATAAAAAAAAAAAGTACTGATTTAACAACTTGTTTGATTGATGCAATTTAATTAACTTGCCACCCAAAAGTCAATTATTCAGAACTGAGTTTGAAATAAAAGCCTTTACTTAGAAAGCTACTTATTAATTACAAAAAGGTTCACCTAGGATATTTACCTTTTTAATTCTAACTGATATATGTCTCTTCTAGTGAAAAAACATAATTATCACCAGGTTATAACCTTTCTCATTTAATAATTATTTTATTTAATGTGTTGCACTAAAAATTAAACAAAATATTTTAATATTATTTCGATCCAGTCTGCATGTATGTCTAATTTATAAGCTTAAAATAATTTTTATGTGCATTATATATAATTGCAGTTTTATATATATGCCCTTAGAAACATTTGTAATAAACATTTTCTTTACATCAATTAGAAACTTTACTTAGTATAAGGTGATAGCAAATGCAATATATAAACTACTGAATACATTAAAATAAAAATCAATATTTTGCACCAGACTTCAGATTATAATAATAATTGAAACTCAGAAAAGAAATATATACGTGAAAATTATAAGCTTGGTAAGAAAGCATTCATTATTTTAAAAAAGTCAATGTTAAAATTTTAATCATTTAAAAACTTTTTATCAGGAGCTTATATTACACGAGGATATTGATAAATATTTTTAAGTTAATTAAAAGTAAATTTACTTAATCAATGTATATTTTGAATAAAATACAATATTGGTTACATCAAACATTTGCATATAAAAAGAGATAGACAAATGCGTCAAATGCATTTACCGTACTTGCTATATATGATTTTTTTACCCCAAATTGGGATAATGAAAATAGTTTTTTACTTGATTTTATTCATTTTTACATGATTATCATTAAATCTGAGTTAGAAAAAAAATCCATAATCAAAAAATACAAGAATTTTGTGAATTTGTTTTGAGAATTGTGTTTTAAACTAATAAGGTAAATGTTAAGAAATTTAAGTAATTATCTTTCATGTCATTGTTCAAAAAAAAAGCGCCTAATTCTTTTTAAGCCTAGTTTTAGGAAGTCACTTTATATGTGGAGTAAAAAATAATTTTCAGTATATGCATATATATTGTTGGTAGAGTCTATTAAACTAATGATTAATATACAATTCATTTACATTTAATAAAATTTGATTGCTATTTAGAATGCTAAATAAAATCTTTTAACACTTTCAGACACTTGTGTTGTCTACAAGGGCAAACAGCTGTTTAAAAAAATAATTTTCCATTAATATACATCAAACATCTTGATAAAAATAAATGTCTACTTTTCTAAAATTGGAACTTCTGTTTTATTTAAGTAAAATCCCGTAAGTACTCGTACGGAAGTTTCATTTGAGACTTGTAGGCTATTCTTGAAAACAGAGCAATCATTGTAATGGCTCAAGCACTTAACAGGAACTTAATGGCAAGTATAAAGCAAAAAAAAAAAACCCATCTATTGCATCAAACTTTAAAGGAAACAGTCCTGTATTTTTGACGCGTAAAACTGTATCCACGCCAACATATGCAGTACTACAGTTAATAAAGTTTCTAGTACTGTAGTATATTTTGTTGTTTTTCCGAGTCTGGTGTTTCTTTATCGGATCAAAGGAAGTCCTACTCTGAAATTTATTAAGAAACTAATCACAGCAAGAGACGTTTAATTGCTTTGTCTTTTTTTCATGAGAAAGCTACTCAATTTAATTGGTTTTATCTGTGTGCTTTAGAACCAGTAGGACTCTGTCTCAGAATCCCTGTTTCAAAAATGATCCGATGCAGTATTTCATCAGATAGTGAATGCCGTAAGCCTTGTGAGCGAAACGTTCCCCAAGTGATGTGTAAAAAAAAAGTAATGATTTAACAAGTTTGATTGATGCAATTTAATTAACTTGCGACCCAAAAAGTCAATCATTCAGAACTGTGTCTGAAATAAAAGCCTTTACTTAGAAGGCTTCTTCTTAATTACGAGAAAATTCACCCTAAGACATTTGCCTTTTCAATTCTAACTGATCTATATCTCTTCTAGTGAAAAAAAACATAATTATCAGCAGGTTATAATGTTTCTCATTTAATAATTATTTTATTTAATGTGTTGCTCAAAAAAAAATAAAGAAAGGTCTTTAACGCGATGCTGAATTTTCCCAAAATGTAAGGTAAGGGTTTTATTATAAAATAAACATTTAAAAACTGTTATTGATTTTTTATAATCGTTTTGCAGTGTCACAAAAATAACTTTTGAAAAGTAGCACGTGTGTGAAAATAAGATGTTAGTTAAATTCGATCCACAGGTATTTTTATAAAATTATTTTATGAACATGATATATATATTTCATAAAAAAATGGTCACTGATATGGAAATTTATTTAATTTGTTTTTCAATATCATCCAAGAAAATGCACACGCCAAAGAACTAATTAAAGTGTAATTATTTACATTTTTATTCCGCTGAATATAATTATTTTAGCTGCTTTTCTCGCCGTCTGCTTGCGGCCTGACGGTTAATTGACTGTTGGTACCACAGGCTTCAGTTTCGAATCCTGGCGGTGGCATGGATATTTATTAGTGGTTCAGAATCCACGTTAAACTGTAGGTCTCGGTCTCATTAGCCTAAAGTGTGCCCAAAATGACCGTAGAGCGATGAAGAAAACCAAATCCATTTTCTCCAAGATTAAATCTGAGAGGTTAGCATGCAGAAGAACAAAATTTTTAATTTCCTTTGGTTGCATGTGTCACTATGGAAAAATCGAATTTAATCGGTGGTCATTTTTGAAAAAAAAAAATGTGTTCGAGTTTCCAGTGTCAACCGTTGGCGAGAGTTTGGGAATTTCTCCTGTTAATCGGCAAGTGCTGACTATCAGCATTTATCAGTAATAATCCTCCAGTACGATATATCATACTACAGGACATGGAGTATTAGACAGCAGTTAGACTTTAAACTTTTAACTCTATTACCAGAGAGTCGAACAAGGGACACTCTGTTGTAAGCAGTTCTTTTTGAGAGTGTTTTAACACACTCATGGAAATAAGGAACATGGGACTTCTTTTCTTGTAATTTTAAAAGCATCTTTATCTTTAAATGCTGATAGAAATAAATGTAAATAGTTAGCGTAGTTTAAAATACTTCAAAATATATGGAACACTAGCAATAATGAATGTCATCCTGACATGTTCCAATGGTTTAATATGGTAGTGCAAAATTAGATATGCACCAAACATAAATATGACATTACAGTATGAAGTAAGTATCTTTTTTTTGTTTTTGGCTCTATGTACAAACACAATTAATAATGTAATTAAAAATGAGATAAAATGCATTTTGTTTTCAAAAAGCAATTTTTTTTATTTGCAAAAATTGAAATAAAACTTGTCACTTTCGAATCACGACAAGAATTTAATAGAACAAAATAAAATTCCTTAACTAGTCTAACTATCAGAAATACCAGCATATACCTGGGGAAAAAAAGTTTAATTAAATTTATTAAGTAAAGATCTTTACTTATGAGTGAAAAGTACAAAGATTAAATATTTATGTAGTTGGTGTAACTTGAACAACAGATAGTAAATCAAATTAATAATAAGTGAAATACATGCGGTTAACTATTGTAATTTGTTTGTTAAACAATTATTCTAAGGTAATTAAATTGACATTAAATATCAATATATCTGTGTGATTACTTAATTATTTTAACTGAAATTTAAAATTTTAATCATCAAATCGGTTTTAAAATCAACAAGGGATCCGTTCGCTTAGAAATACACTTAAATATTTAAAACAAGTCATTTAGTTTTTGCTAATTGCATAATTAAACGCTACTTATAGATGCTGTTTTTAAAGTTTTATTTTAAATAAACTGCTTAAAGAGTTTAGTTTTTATTTAATAAAATACTTTTAATCAAAGCAAACTGTTTTTATATTTGGATTGTTTACAAGTGTACTGGAGAATCTGATACTGAGCACTTTTTGTTTGATTAGTAATTCAATTCATTTGGCTGCAACACAAAATGTGCAAATAAGTTTTAGTTTAACATTTTTTTAAATTATTTATGCAAAAACGCAAATAACTCAACTTATCGAGTTCGGTTAATTTCATTTATAATATGAAATTGAATTTTCGAAGTAATACATTGAATAAAATTTAAAAAAAATGATATTTATGAACTAAAGAAAATTCATGAATATTCAAAGTATTCATTTTTGTTTTAAAAATATAAATTACAATTTTTATCGTTTTATGAAAATACGCAGTTTATAAAATAATTTCCAATTTTTAAAAATGGGTTGTTTTATTATGCACAGAAAAATGATTTCTCATTATTATGCTTTGAAAATTTTTTTAATTGATTTTAAAGAAAATAATTAATTTTTAAAGTAATATAAAAGTTAAAATATCATGTTTAACTTTGAAAACTTACATATCCCCCTTTAAAAAATACAATTGCCTCATTAATTCTTAGTTGTTTGAAGTCATTTCTTGACTTGTAACACGAAAAGGTAAATACGGAACAGCAAATTGAAAATATTTTTGTCAAAATTATATTTGTTTTCCAAATTCAAGACATCTGATATTTCTTTGTGATTTCAAATCAAACTTCGTAACTCAAATAAGCTAACATTGTTTTGCGAAGTAAACGAACGGAATTTTATTTACATTTCAGAAATAATGAAAACATTTCGATTCAAATAAGTAATTATAGTCAAGTTGCTTCATTTCTGACTTAATTTCGAAAATATTCACGACAAATGAGAAATTCGTAATAAAATATAGTTGCACAAATGTTTGGATTTTGGTGGAATGTTATCTGTTTTTATTTTTTCTTTCTCTAAAACGGTTCAGTTTTGTTCATATTTATTTTGAATCAAATACAAATAAATCGAAAATATCTCTGCATCGAAATGAAAATTCTGCCTCAATATGTGCCACGCGGAACATCAATTTTTCCCGTTATCAGAACGATTTTGGAATTTGTGTGAATACTGCAAAAATCGATTTAATATTGCAGAATAGATTCTTCTTTTTTTTCTTCTTTTTATTTTGTTTGTCTCGTTCTGCAAAAAGATTAGACGTGCCAACTTTGGACAACCGATGATGGTAAAAGATACATTTTGTATCATTTTTCCTTTTCGTAATTTTTCTTTCTCGATTATTTTCTTGTGAATGGAAAAGATTTATTTCTAGTGACGTAAGTTTTAGATTGTATTTCAATAGGGCAAAGACTTCTAGTTTCATAAAAGAACTATTAGTGAAAAATAGGATTAAAAGTAGTTGCAAAGATCTTTCATGAAACATATATGTAAACTGTTTTATCTGTTGTTGCTGATTCCGAATAATGGGCTTCTACACCTATAGCGTCACTATAACCATAATTGCATCAGCAAATTCAATGCCAGCCAGAGTGCACCACAACAAGGTGCATGATATCCTTGCACCCCGTTCTACCATACCAATTTTGTATAAATATTTCGCCACATGTGGGATTTTTATTTTCAAGGCTTATTCTGGCTGACGGATTTTTTTGTGCCCAGTTTCGGCTCGACCTGGTGGCCAAGTGGCTAGCGTTCTGACCTTTGGTACCACATGCTCCACGTTCAAATTCTGGTTGTGACGTGGTTGTTTGTTAGTGATTCGGAATCCCCTTTAAATTGTAGATTATATTCTGTTTAGCTCTCGTGTGCACAAGATGATCGTAGAGCGACAAGCCGAACTAAACCCATCTTCGGCTTACATAGTGAAACATTGAGTTTGACATCACTTGTTGAGTTTAGAAGCAGAACTCTTCGTTTGGATGTTGAACATCCAATCCCACCAAGTACTCTTGATTTGGATGTTCAACGCGCAATCTACATAAAACACTTTTTGTTTGGATGATTAATGAGCGATTTGACCCTTGTCTGCATGTATGTCTTATTTATAAGCTTAAAAATATTTTTATGTACATATATATATAATTGCAGTTTTATATCTATGTTCATAGAAAGAATCGTAATAAATTTTTCTTTACTACAATTAGAAACTCTACTTAGTAAGAGATGATAGTAAATGCAATATATAAACTACTGAATACATTGAATTAAAAATCAGTATTCAAAAATCAGCAAATAAAATTTCAGTTTATAATATTAATTGAAATTCAGAAAGAAATATTTAGTGAAAATTTTAAACTTGATAAGAAAACATTTAATATTTTAAAAATGTTAATGTTCAAATTTTAATCATTTAAAAACTTTTTATCTGGAATGTTTATTACACGAAAGATTTTAAAATATTTTTAAGTTAATTAAAAGTAAATTTACTTAATCAATGCATATTTTGAAGAAAATAGAATATTGATTACTCAAATATTTATAAGTAAAATGGGATATAGATATATATGCATAAAACATGTTTACTTCAACCTACTGTACTGTACCTACTGTTACTTCAACCTACTGTACCTACTGTATGTGATTTGTTTCTCAAGTTGGAATAATAAAAATAGTTTTTTACTTGATTTTATTCACTTTTACACACGACTGAGTTATAAAATAAAAATCTGTAATTGAAGAAAATAAATAGAATTTTGTGATTTTTTTTGAATTTGAGAATTTCATTTTAAACTAAATCTTAAACAATCTAGTAATTTAAATAACTATCTTTCATGCCATTATTCAAAAAGAAGTGTTTTAATACTTTTTAAGCCTAATTTTCGGAACGTATATGTGGAGTAAAAGAAATTTACATGTATATACATACATATTGCTGGTGTATTAAACCAACAAAGAATATACAATTCATTTACGTTTAATAAGCATTTGATTGCTATTTACAATGCTAAGAAATAAAAGAAATAAAAATCTTTTACCATTCTCAGACACTTGTGTTGTCCACAAGCACAAACAGCTGGGTTTTTTAAATTAATTTTCCATTAATAAACATCAAATTTCTTGATAAAAAAATAAATGCCCTACTTTCCTAAAATTGGCAATTGTATTTTAGCAAAATCCCGTAAGTACTCCTAGAAGTTTCATTTCAGACTTGTAGGCTATTCTTGAAAACAGAGCAATCATTGTAATGGCTTAAGCACTTAACAGGAACTTCATGGAAAGTACAAAGCAAAAAAAAAAAAATCTATTGCATCAAACTTTAAAGGAAACAGTCCTGTATTTTTGACGCGTAAAACTGTACCCACGCCAACAGATGTTGTCATAGAGTTGATAAAGTTTCTAGAACTGTATTATATTTTGTTGTTTTCCCATGTCTGGTGTTTCTTTATCAGATAAAAGGAAGTCCTACGCTGAAATTTATTACGAAACTAATCACAGCAAGGGACGTTTAATTGCTTTGTCTTTTTTTCTTGAGAAAGTTACTCAGTTTAATTGGTTTTATCTGTGTGCTTTAAGAGCCAGTACGACTCTGTCTCAGAATCCCTGTTTCAAAAAATGATCCGATGCAGTATTTCATCGAATGGTGAATGCCGTAAACCATGTGAGGGGAAACATTCCCAAGTGATGTATAAAAAAAAAAGTACTGATTTAACAACTTGTTTGATTGATGCAATTTAATTAACTTGCGACCCAAAGTCAATTATTCAGAACTATGTCTGAAATAAAAGCCTTTACTTAGAAAGCTACTTCTTAATTACGAAAAAGTTCACCCTAGGATATTTACCTTTTAATTCTAACTGATATATGTCTCTTCTAGTGAAAAACATACTTATCAGAAGAGGTTATAATGTTTCTCATTTAATAATTATTTTATTTAATGTGTTGCACAAAAATTAAACAAAGGATTTTAACTCAATTCTTCGATCCAGTCTGCATGTATGTCTAATTTATAAACTTAAAATATTTTTATGTACATTATATATAATTGCAGTTATATATATATGTTCATAGAAATTGTAATAAACGTTTTCTTTACTTCAATTAGAAACTTTACTTAGTATAAGGTGATAGCAAATGCAATATATAAACTACTGAATACATTAAAATAAAAATCAATATTTCTGAACCAGACTTCAGATTATAATACTAATTGAAACTCAGAAAGAAATATATACGTGAAAATTATAAACTTGATAAGAAAGCATTCATTATTTTTAAAAATTCAATGGTAAAATTTTAATCATTTAAAAACTTTTATCAGGAGCTTATATTACACGAGGGGATTGTTAAATATTTTTAAGTTAATTAAAAGTAAATTTACTTAATCAATGTATATTTTGAAGAAAATACAATATTGGTTACATCAAACATTTGCATATAAAAAGAGAGATAGATAAATGCGTCAAATGCATTTACCTTACTTGCTATATATGATTTTTTTAACCAAATTGGGATAATGAAAATATTTTTTTTACTTGATTTTATTCATTTTTACATGATTATCATTAAATCTGAGTTAGAAAAAAATCCATAATTCAAGAAAATACAAAGAATTTTGTGAATTTGTTTTGAGAACTGTGTTTTTAAACTAACAATTTAAATTTTAAGAAATTTAAGTAATTATCTTTCATGTCATTGTTCAAAAGAAGGCGCCTAATTCTTTTTAAGCCTAATTTTAGGGGAAGTCACTTTATATGTGGAGTAAAAAATAATTTTCGAGTTTATGCATATATATTGTTGGAAGAGTGTATTAAACTAATGATTAATATACAATTCATTTACATTTAATAAGAATTTGATTGCTATTTAGAATGCTAAGAAATAAAAATCTTATAACATTTTCAGACACTTGTGTTGTCTACAAGGACAAACATCTGTTTAAAAAATAATTTTCAATAATATACATCAAACTTCTTGATAAAAAATAACTGCCCTACTTTCCGAAAATTGGAACTTCTCTTTTATTCAAAGTAAAATCCCGTAAGTACTCGTAGAAGTTTCATTTCAGACTTGTAGGCTATTCTTGAAAACAGGGCAATCATTGTAATGGCTCAAGCACTTAACAGGGACTTAATGGCAAGTTCGAAGCAAAAATAAAAAAAAAAAAATATTGCATCAAACTTTAAAGGAAACAGTCCTATATTTTTGACGCGCAAAACTGTATCCACGCCAACAGATACAGTGCTAAAGTTAATAAAGTTTCTAGTACTGTAGTTTATTTTGTTGTTTTCTCAAGTCAGGTGTTTCTTTATCGGACCAAAAAGGAAGTCCTAGTCTGAAATTTATTAAGAAACTAATCACGGCAAGGGACGTTTAATTGCTTTGTGTTTTTTTTTCATGAGAAAGTTACTCAATTTAATTGGTTTTATCTGTGTGCTTTAAGAGCCAGTAGGACTATGTCTCACAATCCCTGTTTCAAAAATGATCCGATGCAGTATTTCATCGGATGCGAATGCCGTAAGCCATGTGAGGGAAACGTTCCCCAAGCGATGTATAAAAAAAAAGTACTGATTTAACAACTTGTTTGATTGATGCAATTTAATTAACTTGCGACCCAAAAAGTCAATTATTCAGAAATGTGTCTGAAATAAAAGCCTTTACTTAGAAAGCTACTTTTTAATTACGTAAAAATTTCAGGCTAGGGTATTTACCTTTTAATTCTAACTGATATATGTCTTCTCTAGTGTAAAGCGAAGAAAAATCATAATTATCAGCAAGTTATAATGTTTCTCTTTTAATAATTATTTTATTTATATGTCACACAAAAAATAAAAATAAAGCACTTTAACGCGATACTGAATTTTCTCAAAATGTAAGTTAATGATTTTATTATAAAATAAACATTTAAAAACTCGTACTAAATTTTTTTTATAGTAGTTTTGCTAAGTTACAAGAATAATTTTTGCAAATTAGCACGTGGGCAAAAATAAGTTGTTTGTTAAATTCGATCCGAAGGTGTTTTTATAAAAATTATTTAGTTAAAATGATAGATATATTTCATAAAAAAATTCTTGCTGATATGCAAATTTATTTATTTTATATTTCAATATCATCCAAGAAAAATGCACACGCCAAAGAACTAATTAAGTATAATTTTTTAAATTTTTATTCTGCTGAAAATATTTATTTTAGCTTCTGTTCTCGCCGTCTACTTGTGTCCTGATGGCCAATTGGTTGTTGGTACCACATGCTTCAGTTTTGAATCCTGGTGGTGGCATAGATATTTGTTAGTGGTTCAGAATCCACGTTAAACTGCAGTTCCCGGTCAAATTAGCCTACAGTGTGCACAAAGTGACCGTAGAGCGACAAATAACCATTTTTCTCCAAAATTAAGCCTCAGAGTTGGTTGCATGTGTCACTAGGGAAAAATCGAAGTTAATCGATGGCCATTTTGAAAAAAATGTGTTCCGAGTTTCAAGTGTCAACCCTTAGCGAGAGTTTTGGGTATTTATTCTGTTGATCGGCAAGTGCTGGCTATCAGTATGTATCACTAAAAATCCTTCAATACTATATAACTTACGACAGGACATGGAGGATTAGTCACAACACACAACTATTGGACTTTAAAACTGGTAATTCTAATACCAGATAGTCCGAACAAGGGACACACTGTTGTAAGTAGTTCTTTTTGTGAGTGTGCTCACTCACTCTTGAGAGACGGTACATGAGAGTAATTTTATATAATTTTAAAAGTATCGTATAGCATTATCTTTAAATGAAAATATTAATATTATCTATGTAAATAGTTATTGTAATTCAAAATCCCTCAAAATATAGGCAACCCCTTAGTGTACATCATCTTGATGTGGTCCAACGGTTTTCTATGGCCTTGCAGAAATTAAAAAATGTACCAAACTTAAAATGTGAGATTACAGTATGAAGTACTTCACAGATTTAATGTATTGCTATTGCCATAAAAGCAGAATATCAGACAGTGCAATTAATAAGCGAACATCAGTTTTTATTTGATTGCAGTGTCCAAAATCGAAAAAAATCAGTACTAAATTAAACACACAATGATCAGTTTTTGTATCGTAACGGGTTATTTAGCTTTCTTTTATAGCCACATTTATTTATCTAAATTTATAAATTTTTATTAAATATTATTCTAAATTTTGCAATGATTTACTAATCCCTAATTATTTCTTTTTGAACCGTACAGAGCAAGTGCTCTATTAATTTTCTTCATTTTATAAATTATTTAAATTTTGGATTTTATAATTATGTAACTTTTAAAATAGTAATTATTGATATGGAGGTAGAGGATCGGTATTCCAATTAAACATCAGCCGTTATGTTACGTTACTAAATTAAACACATGGAGTTCACAATAGTTTATTCACTTGAATTGTGATCCTCTCACAATAGCACACGTTAAAAATCCGCCTTCCTATGAGCAGCCAATTGAAAAATGAGTGGTTTATAGCAGAACTATTTTTCCTTGAATATTTTCCAAAAACCTGTGGAATATTTCAGATCCTTTGAGGGGGATGATGGATTGAGACGGATTGCATGCAGCCCTTTTTAAATAAATTCTAATAGTAGACGCGCTGCTTCAACGCTGCGATAGTTTATAGCGTACTGCGTTCCGAAAGCGTGTTCAGATTTATGGCGGAAAGTTGCCATTTTTCCAAGTCAGTGCTTTTAAAGTTATGACTTTCCCAAGTACAGATAAAGTTACTCCAATTTTTACATCTTTGAATTTTGAATAAAACGACAATTTTTTTTTTAATACTCTTTTTTTATATATATATATATGGTGTTGCGACAATTTATATACACATATTTACGACGTCTCGCAGCAAAATCGTTTCTATTTTTTAACTTTCTTTATTCTTCTGAAACGGTTGGTTGTCAAAAAAGTGTCGTTTTCATGTGTTGTAGATTGAATTATGAATTTATACGCGTAAATCTTGCAATTTTTTTTTTTTAGCTTACCGTTTTGCTAAATTGGAGAATTTTTCATAACTTGGTTATACTGACTCTTAAAATATTGAAACGTAAGTATGGAATAAAATTGAAAAAGCTACAAAAAGTTTTATATTTTTTTTTAATAAACAAATATCATTTTGAAACTCGGATGCTGTTTGTCAGTGTCAAGAATTTCCTTTCAAATTAAGCTTGGAAATTTTTACATCAAAAAAATTATAAATTATTTGGGAGTGCATTTAATTTTTTTTTTCTAATGCAGCTGGCAAACACTTAGACAGTTGCCATGGATGCCTTAAGGCAAGCGCTGCACCAACGTTACTCACTTAGCACTAGCCAGGAGATGCGTGTAGCTTGAAGATATGTTGCGGACTCGAGTAACAATACAAAGGCAACACTCTACGATCCTGTTAGACCGGGACCTACGTTTTAATGTTGATTCAGAGGCACTACAAACATCCATAGCACCGCCGGGTCTCGAACCCGAAACCTGTGGTACCGAGCACCAGAGCGCCAGCCACGCTCTCCACAGGCCCCTACATGGAAATTCTTTACTTGTAATTTTAAAATTATAGGATCGTATTATTTATCTTTTAATGCTAAATATAAATAAATATTTATGTAAATAGTTAGAGTAATTTAAAATATTTCACAATATATGGAAACCTTTACGGTATATCATCCTGACGTGGCACAACGTCTTGATACGGTCTTGCGAGTGAAAATGTAAAAGGTAAATCACATTTTATGTAACAAACATAAAAAATGATTTACAATTTACATTAATGTCACATTTTAACTGTAATTTTTTATACTGTAATGCCACATTTTATTTTCTGTACCAAACATAAAAAATGTGATATGACACTATGAAGTCCTCCATATTTTTAATATATTGCTATTGTCATAAAAACAGAACATCAGATAGTTTAATTAATATGCGAAAAACCAGTTTTTAATGCATATCGACTTAATTAATTTAATGCAGTATTCCAATTAAAAAAACAATACCAAATTAAATACAAGAATTCACAATACCTTATCCATTTGAATTGTGATCCTGTCTCAAATAACACGAGGGTAAAAATTCGCCTTCCTGTACGCAGCCATTTGAAAAATGAGTGGTTTATAGCAGAACTATTTTTCCCCTTGAATATTTTTCCAAAACCTGTGGAACATTTCAGATCCTTTGAGGGGGTATGATGGATTGAGATGAATTGCATGCAGCCCTTTTAAATAAATTCTAATAGCAGACGGCGTTCAACGCTGCGATAGCTTATAGCGTACCTTGTTCGAAAGCGTGTTCAGATTTATGGCGGAAAGGAAGTTTTTTTTTCCAACTCACCGCTTTTAAAGTTATGACTTTCCAAGTACAGATAAAAGTTACTCCAATTTTTACGTCTTTAAATTTTGAATAAAATGACTATTTTTTTTTTGATACTCTATTTTTATATATATAATGTTGTGACAATTTATATACACATATTTACGACGTCCCTCAGAGCAGCAAAATTGTTTCTATTTTTTAACTTTCTTTTATGCTTCTGAAACGGTTGGTTGTCAAAAAAGTGCCGTTTCCATGTGTTGTAGAATGAATTATGAATTTATATGTATAAACTGTTACACTTTTTTTTAACTTTCCGTTTTGTTGAATTAGAGATTTTTTTTGAACTGGGTTTTACTGACTCTTAAAATATTGAAACTTAAGTATGGAACAAAATGAAAAATCTACAAAACGTTTTATGAAATTTATTCTTAATAAGCAAATATCATTTTTAACCTTGATACTGTTTGTCGCTGTCAAACATTTCCTTTCATATTAAGCTTGAAATTTATACATCAGCAATTTTATAAATTCTTTGAGAATACATTTAGTTTTTTTTGCTAATGCTGCTGGCAAGAACTTAGACAGTTATCTTTGGTGACATAAGGCAATCGCTGCGCTGACGTTACTCGCTTAGCACTACCCAGGAGATGCGTATAGCTTGAAGGTAGACTACGGACGCGGAGTAACTCTACCCTCCGCAACGCTCGACGATCCTGTTAGACCGGGACTTAAGATTTAATGTAGATTCCGAACCACAACAAACATCCATAGCACCGCCGGGTCTCGAACCCGTATCCTGTGGTACAGAGCACCCCGTGAGAGCGCTAGCCACGCTCTCCACAGGCCCCCTACATGGAAATTCTTTACTTGTAATTTTAAAATTATAGGATCGTATTATCTTTAAATGCTAAATATAAATAAATATTTATGTAAATAGTTAGCGTAATTTAAAATATTTCAAAATATATGGAAACCTTTTTATGGTATATCATCCCTGACGTGGCACAACGTCTTGATATGGTCTTGCGAAAGTGAAAAATAAAAAGGTAAATCACATTTTATGTAACAAACATAAAATGTGATTTACAATTTACATTAATGTCACATTTTAACTGTAATTTTTTTATGCTGTAATGCCACATTTTATTTTCTGTACCAAACATAAAATGATATGACACTATGAAGCCCTTCATATTTTTAATATATTGCTATTGTCATAAAAACAGAACATCAGATAGTTTAATTAATATGCGGAAAACCAGTTTTTAATGCATATCGACTTAATTAATTTAATGCAGTATTCCAATTAAAAAAACAAATTAAAAATACATGAATTCACAATACCTTATCCATTTGAACCAGATCCTGTCTCAATAGCACGAGGTAAAAATTCGCCTTCCCTATGCACAGCCATTTGAAAATGAGTGGTTTATAGCAGAACTATTTTTCCCTTGAATATTTTCCAAAAAACCTGTGGAACATTCCAGATCCTTTGAGGGGGTATGATGGATTGAGATGAATTGCATGCAGCCCTTTTTAAATAAATTCTAATAGCAGACGGCGTTCAACGCTGCGATAGCTTATAGCGTACTGCGTTCCAGCGTGTTCAGATTTATGGCGGAAAGTTGCTATTTTTTCCAACTCACCGCTTTTAAAGTTATGACTTTTTCCAAGTACAGATAAAGTTACTCAATTTTTACGTCTTTAAATTTTGAATAAAATGACTATTTTTTTTTTGATACTCTATTTTTATATATATAATGTTGTGACAATTTATATACACATATTTACGACGTCTCAGAGCAGTAAAATTGTTTCTATTTTTTAACTTTCTTTATGCTTCAAATGATTTGGTTGTCAAAAAAAGTGCCGTTTCTATGTGTTGTAGAATGAATTAGAATTTATATGTATAAACTGTTACACTTTTTGTTAACTTTCCGTTTTGTTGAATTAGAGATTTTTGAACTGGGTTTTTTACTGACTCTTAAAAATATTGAAACTTAAGTATGGAAACAAAAAATGAAAAATCTACAAAACGTTTTATGAAATTTATTCTTAATAAACAAATATCATTTTTAACCTTGGATACTGTTTGTCGCTGTCAAACATTTCCTTTCATATTAAACTTGGAAATTTATACATCAGCAATTTTATAAATTCTTTGAGAATACATTTATTTTTTTTGCTAATGCTGCTGGCAAGAACTACTGTAATGCCACATTTTTTATTTATGTACCAAACAAAAATGTGATATGACACTATGAAGTCCTTCATATATTTAATATATTGCTATTGTCATAAAAACAGAACATCAGAGAGTTTAATTAATATGCGAAAACCAGTTTTTAATGCATATCAATAATTAATTTAATGCAGTATTCCAATTAAAAAAACCAATACCAAATTAAAATACATGAATACACAATACCTTATCCATTTGAATTGTGGTCCTGTCTCAATAGCACGAGGTAAAATTCGCCTTCCTATGCACAGTCATTTTGAAAAATGTGTGGTTTATAGCAGAAATATTTTTCCTTCAATATTTTCCAAAAACCTGTGGAACATTTCAGACCCTTTGTGGGGGTATGATGGATTGAGACGGATTGCATGCAGCCCTTTTTAAATAAATTCTAATAGCAGACGAGCTGCTTCAACACTGCGATAGTTTATAGCGTACTGCGTTTCGAAAGCGTGTTCAGATTTATAGCGGAAAGTTGCCATTTTTTCCAAGTCACCGCTTTTAGAGTTATGACTTTCTAAGTACAAATAAAGTTACTCGAATTTTTACGTCTTTGAATTTTGAATAAAAGGACAATTTTTTAATACTAATAATGCCTTTTTATATATATAATGTTGCGACAATTTATATACACATATTTACGACGTCTCTCAGCAAAAACGTTTCTATTTTTTAACTTTCTTTGCGCTTCTGAAACGGTTGGTTGTCAAAAAAAAGTGTCGTTTTTATGTGTCGTAGAATGAATTATGAATTTATATGTTTAACTCTTAGGCATTTTTCATAACTTCCCGTTTTGCTGAAATAGAGATTTTTTTGATTGGGTTTTTACTGTCTCTTGAAAATATTGAAACGAAAGAATGGAAGAAAATGAAAACGCTACAAAAAGTTTTATGAAATTTATTTTTAATAAACAAATATCATTTTGAACCTTGGATATTGTTTATCACTGTGAAGAATTTTTGTTAATTTAAACTTGGGAATTTTAAATAAACAATTTTATAAATTATTTGAGAACACCTTTATATTGTTTTGTTCTAATGCAGATGGCAAACACTTAGACAGTTGTCTTGGATGCATTAAGGCAAACGCTGCACCGACGTTACGCACTTACCACTAACCCGGAGGTGTCTGTAGCTTGGAGATAAGCTACGGACGCGAGTAACAATACCTTCGCAACGCTCTACGATCCTGTTAGACCAGAACTACAAACATCCATGGCACCGTGGTGTCTCGAACCCGAAACCTGTGGTACATGGCAAACAGGCCATGGAAATTCTTTACTTGTAATTAAAATTATAGTGTCGTATTATTTTTAAATGCAATTATAAATAAATATTTATGTAAATAGTTAGTGTAGTTTAAAAAGCTTCAAAATATTTGAAACTCTTTAGTGTGTACATCATCCTGACGTGGTCCAACTGTTTTCTATGGCATTTCAAAATTAAAAATGCTCCAAACATAAAATCTGACATTACAGTATGAAGTAATTCAGATGTTTAATGTATTGCTACTGCTATCAAAACAGAATATCAGATAGTGTATTTAATAAGCGAACATCAGTTTTTAATTGAATACAGTGTTCAAATTAAAATAAATCACTACTAAATTAAACACACAATCATCAGTTTTTTTGTATCGTAGCGGGCTATTTAACTTTCTTTTAAGGTCACAACTCTTAATTTTCTTCTTTTTACAAATTATGTAAATTTTGGATTTTACAATTATGTAACTTTTAAAAAATAATTATTGATATGGAGGTACAGGGTATTACCGTCGGCTGTCAAACGGAACATCATCCGTTACGTTACGTTACTAAATTAAACACATGGAGTTCACAAGATCTTATTCACTTGAATTGCAATCCTGTCACAATAGCACATGGTAAAAATTCGCCTTCTATGCGCAGCCATTTGAAAAAAATGAGTGGTTTGTAGCAGAACTATTTTTCCTTGAATATTTTCCAAAAACCTGTGGAACATTTCAGATCCTTTGAGGGGGTATGATGGATTGAGATAAATTGCATGCAGCCCTTTTTCAAATAAATTCTAATAGCAGACGGCGTTCAACGCTGCGATAGTTTATAGCGTACTGCTTTCCGAAAGCGTGTTCAGATTTATGGCGGAAAGTTGCCATTTTTTCCAAGTCACCGCTTTTAAATTTATGACTTTCCAAGTACAGGCAAAGTTACTCGAATTTTTACGTCTTTGAATTTTGAATAAAAACGACAATATTTTAATACTTCTTTTATATATATAATGTTGCGACAATTTATATACGCATATTTACGACGTCTCAAGAGAGCAAAATCGTCCGTTGTTGTCCCGTTTTGTTGAATTAGAGATTTTTTTTTTTTTGAACTGGTTTTTACTGGCTGTGTAAAAATATTGAAACGTAGGTATGGAACAAAATGAAAAAAAGCTACAAAATGTTTTATGAAATTTATATTTTTAATAAGCAAATATCATTTTGAACCCTGGATGCTGTTTGTCACTGTCAAACAGTTGTTTAACTTTCAAATTAAACTTGGAAATTTATACATAAACAATATAATATTAAAAATTCTTTGAGAATATATTAATTTTTTTTTTTTCTAATGCAGCTGGCGAACACCTACCGAGCGCCAGGCGCAAAGCCATACGGCCATCAGGACTGATGATTGCATCTGTATGATTTGCAATAATAGTTTTTGTATTGTATTGTATTTTATTGTTTTCTTGTAATGTTCTAGTTATCATATTCCGTTTCGATTCTACATAAGATCAATTAGATTGGCAACTACAATTTAATATTCAATTTTTGAAATTGAACGTTATTTTATTTATCTTAAATTAATGCATAAAGACACTTAAAAGAAATCTTAAATTTGGTAGCATTAGTATCAACATACAGATTTACTATCCAAATAAGGGGTAGTGTTGGTCCGTAGCTATCTTCAAGCTACATGTAACCCCTGGTAGTGTTAAATGACTAGCAGCGGCGCAGCCCTACCTTGCTAACGGCATGAAGATAACTGCCTATATTGCCAGCTGCATTAGAACAACTATCCAAATACTTCTATTTTTTCACTGCTACTGGCATTTCAATTTAAATAATTAATTTTAGTTAATTTAAATAGTTTTTGAACAAATCCATCATTATTAGGTTTTCTTGTCCGACAGCGTTTGAACCAGCAGGCCAACTACGTATAATTAGTACAACTATTAAAAATTCTTAAAAAGCAACTCGAAATTTTCATAAATACTTTTTGAATTACTATTTTTGAATGTGTACACTTAAAAAAATGTATAATTGTAATAGCATAACATTATAAAAACACAATATTTGTACACTCTTATACATTTCTTCTTTTCATCTTCAAGTAGATTTTTTCAAATGAAATGAAAAATAGATTACATTTTTCAAACCCATTTCAAATTACGATGTTTTTGAGAGCAAAATTCGTATGCAGAGTAGCGTGTTTCATTAATCATAAAGGAATAGAAAAAAATGTCTAACTGGCTAGACACGAACATTAAATTATTTTTTCCTCTCTTTCTCGTAATTAATGGTGGAAGGTGCTTTTTATAATTAACAAAACATCACTTACTTTTAAGCTGTTGTTGCGATAGATATTTCAATTTATTGTCTGGTCGTACTGTTTCAACTTTTCTTGTCGCATTCATAAGTGATTAAAACGGCGGTTCAGTAATTTTGTTAATTAAGGAAAAAAAAAAATCTAAAATATTAAGAATGTTTTTTTTTTTTATGGTATGCGATGATTTAAAAAATAAAAACATTTCAATTGTTTAAATGAGTTTTGAAAATTCTTTAATCAATTCTTCAATTAGCGAAATAATTTCACAATTATTCTTTTCGATCCGTTTATCAATTGAAAACAAATTGTATTTAAGAGGTAAAAAATGGAAATGCATCCTTGACTTCATTGCTGAATTTGTGCATATGTATACATTAATGTACCCATGTTATTATAGAAAGAAGGAAAATATATGTTTACTTATTTCTCAATTCCCTTGTAATTATTTAACAAAAAATTTTATATATATATATATATATATATATATATATATATATTTATATGACTTCAATATTCAATAACAAGCTAAAACCCTTGTTGGATGATTTCAATCCATGTATACGAGTACTCAGTAATTTTCCTTCTAGTACAGATGCAGAAAAAAAAAATTATGCATTATCTTTACGTGATCATGATCAATAGCGGATTATGTGAATGTTTAAAAATTAGAAGACTATTATGAGACAGACAATTCTTTATGTGGATTATTACTAGACAATTATTTTATGTGGTCTTAGAGATGCTACTGATAGAGATAAGGGCTACTAAACTAAGAATGATCGGTTCGAGCTTTAACAAGTTGTCTACAAGCATCAATACATACATATTATATCTGCAGGTGAAAACGTTCCTTGGGGTAATTTGAAGAGTTGGGTAGATCATGTCCCACAGATGCCCTCGTGCGTTTTCTTCCTTTTATATTAATGACGCATAAAATAACAATGACGGACGCTCGTGGTGTTTCGAATGAAAATAATTAAGAAATTGAGTCCCTTTCCGTGGGAAAACCGGAAATTGTTATCTCGATTACCTTTTTGTATAGAAGCGAATACTAATATCTAAATTATCTTTGTACAGAAACATAATTTGTTGTCTCTACCCTATATTTTTATTTATTTAAGGAATATTTTAGAATGATCTATTAAAGTACATTTTTTCATTTAAAATTGTACATGGTGCTACCCAAAATTATTAGTAAATATATAGACAAAAATATACAAATAGAAAATCTTTGAAGTACACATTATTCAAATAAGATATTATGCAGTACGAAATTTTATCAATTTACCTAAATTTTTTATATGCTTAAAGAGAACAATAGAAAAACATTTATGACTACGAAATAGGGATATTTATATTTTTTTAAAGAAATACAAATATTTATTTTATTATTGAATCAAATCCAATATATTCTAAACAAAACAAAACAAATATTCAGAAAAAATATTCAATAAATAATAGAAAATTTCTACTTTAATATCAAATGACTGATTAATAGAAAAAAAGTTAATGGTAACAGTTTTAACAAAAAGAAGTGCTACAAACCATAACTGTTCATAATAATAATTTTTATATAGAAAATATCCATTGCATTTTACTTATCTTGTTCGCTTTTCCTACAAAAAATTAATTCTATTCAATCTTCATGCTTATTTAAATGTAATAGTTACATAGTGAATAAAAATTGAAATATATATTTTTATGCACACGTCTTCTTAGGCTATTGAGACATCAACTTGAAGAATGGCTGCTTCTTTCGAAAATAAATGTTCTTCAAAAGAAGCATTTAGAGATGATGCTTAAGAAAAGAGCCATGATACTTTTGATGGAGAAGAAGTCGCATGAAAATGTTTTTGAACCTAGTCATCTGGAAAATTCATACTTAACTGTGTAAGACGCGAAAAGCGTTTTGAGCTCACAACATAATAATGATTTCCTAAGAACCATTCCAGCGAAACCCCTCATTAAGTGAGGGAAAGAAACCCTAATTTCCATCATTTCTTCAGCAAGATTAAAAAAAAGGAAAGAGACAGTAGCGTCACTGAAAATGTTTATGATTACCGTGACGGCTGTAGGACTTTCACATAAGGGAATAATTAAATACAGATGAGGAATGCAGCAATTTACTTAAGACTCGCCCTGGCATAAATCTGGATTTCAGCAGCGTTTTAACGACTTGGACAAAAAAAAAAAGTTAGTCCAAACAAAAATGTCTCATTTAGTTGATAGTTGTCATTCTCTTCTTGTTTCACACGCAAAAAAAGTTTTGACCACGTTTCTCTGGCAAATGGAAGACGACAACCATATTACGTTTTAAAGTCAGTCCTATTCAACATAATGTATGGTTTTAAACTACGAGAAGAACTAGAATGTTTTAATTAAAGAAATGGAATATTAAATAACGTGTGTGCATACACACACTTTTAATATAAAGAAATGGAAGCACAGAAGATTTGTTATTTTCGTTTGCATCATTGCTTCCTAGAATGATATGCAAATGATTTAAGAAAAACGTTTTTTATTTAAAAATGACAAATATTAGGTTTCTTAAACTCATTTGTATTCAGAAATAGATTATACAATAAAAGAGCATTTCGGAGAAAAAAGCCATTTCGCTATTTTAATTATATTGGTTTACTTATATTATTTTTTGTATTTTTATGCCATATGCAAGGGTGGAACCGCTGTTACTCATTTAGCACTCTCCATTAGGAACGTATAGCTTGAAGATAAATTGCGGATCCGGAGTAACACTACCCCACAATGCTCTACGATCCTATTAGAGGGGAACCTACGGTTTAAAGTGGATTCGAATCACTACAAACATCCATTGCACTGCCAGGTCTCCGAACCCGAAATCTGTGTACTGGCCGCCAGAGCGTTAGCCACTAGGCCATTAGGCCCTAATCACTCATTAATAAGAGAAATTAATTGTAATAGCTTTAACTAAGAAAATAAGTGTTGCAAGTCATTACTCATAACAGTACAGAAAATATCCAATGGCTTTTATTTATCTAGTTCGCTTTTCCTACAAAAATTAATTCTATTCAATAGCCAAACTTAATTAATTAAATTGTTACATAGTCTGAATGAAAGTGAAATATATATTTTGTGCAAGTCTTCTTAGGCTATTGAGACATCAACTTGCAGAATAGCTGCTTGTTTCAAAAATAAATGTCCTTCAAAAGAAGCATTTATAGAGATGCTTAAGGAAGAGCAGGACATTTCTGATGGAGAAGAAGTGGCATGAAAAATGTTTTTGAACCTAGTCATCTGGAAAATTCATACTTAACTGTGCAAGACGCGAAAAGCGTTTTGAGCGCACAACATAATAATGATTTCTAAGAACCATTCCAGCGAAACCCCTCATTAAGTGAGGGAAAAGAAACCCTAATTTCCATCATTTCTGCAGCAAGATTAAAAAAGGAAAGAGACAGTAGCGTCACTGAAAATGTTTATGATTACAGTGAAGGCTGTAGGACTCACATTAAGGGAATAATTAAATACAGATGAGGAATGCAGCAATTTACTTAAGACTCGGCCCTGGCATAAATCTGGATTTCAGCAGCGTTTTAACGACTTGGACAAAAAAAGTTAGTCCAAACAAAAATGTCTCATTTAGTTGATAGTTGCCATCCGTTCCTTTTTTTTTCACACCAGGAAAAAAAAAGTTTTGAGTACGTTTCTGGCAAATGGAAAACGACGACCGTCATATGACGTTTTAAATTCAGTCTTATTTAGCAAAAACGTATACTTTTTAAATTACGAGAAAGAACTAGAATGTTTTAATTAAAGAAATGGAATATTAAATAACGTGTGTGCATACACACACTTTAATATAAAGAAATGGAAGCACAGGAGTTTGCTGTTTTCGTTTGCATCATTGCGTCCTAGAATGATATGCTAATGATTTAAGTAAAAAAGTTTTTGTATTAAAAAGGTTAAATATTTTGTTTCTTAAAACCATTTGTATTCCAAACAAAATTTATACAATAAAAAAGAACATTTCAGAGAAAAAAATCGTTTTTCAAATTTTAATTATATTGGTTTACTAATATTAATTTTTGTATTTTTATGCCGTAAGTAAAGACTGCACCGCTGTTACTTATTTAGCACTACCCAGGCGGCCCCTAGCTTGAAGATAGGCTATGGACGTGAGTAGCACTATCGCCGCAACGCTCTGAGACCGGGAACTACAGGTTAAAAGTGGATTCCGAACCACTACAAACATACATACCACCACTGGGAATCGAACCCGAAACCTGTGGTACCGAGCACCAGAGATCAAGCCACTCGGCCATTCAGGCCCTATCTTTGTAACTAAAGTAACTGACAATATATTTTTCTTCATGATCATGCCTAGATCGTTTTCCAGTTGCAGCGGGCGCACAAGAGTACCTAGGCTGGAATCCACTGGTGGAATTGTTGTAATCATTGTTTTTGAAACAAGAAGACTCGATGGCGGTAGTGACAATATGTGTAAAAGGCGTATGCATTAGTAGTCGGGGGTTCTGGTGGGATTTCCTGGCATTCTTTCCATACAACCCACAAATGTGGACAGAAACACTAAAAAGTCCTCCTGGAAGACACTGACCTTCCTTCACTACCCATCGGTGGATTGTTTATTGGTTTTCATGAAGTCCCCAGATGATACACATACAAAAAAACATACAAAAGATATAAAAAATGTAATTAAATTAACATTTTAAATTATTTTTGTTTCATTAAGTTATAGACTTATTTTAGCTCCAGATAATTATGTCTGTATCGCATTATTTTAATAGATTATTGTAATCAGTTAATTAATATGTACTTAAAAGGCTTGTTAGTTTTATTGTTAAGTATAAATATTTTCGTATTGGAAGTATTGCTGACAGTAACCTAAAAGCCCTCCCGGAACACACTCTCCTTCCATCATTACTCATCGGTGGGTTGTTTATGGGATTTCATGAGGCCCACCGATGCACACACATACGAAGAAAAGTAAACTCAGAACATTAAAAAGTATTTAAACTAGATTTGGTATTATTTTATTTCCTTTAATTATAGACCTATATTAGATCCCGATAATTATGTCTGCATTGTATTATTTTTCAATATTTTAATCAGTATTTTATCTGCTTATGGCATATAATTTTTTATTATTATCAAAAATCAATTAACAGCTTGAGCTCTTAAAAGAAAAGAATTGGAATTTAACTACACGTTGTGTAATTTTATTTCCTTTAATTTTAGACCTATGTTAGATCTAGATAATTATGTCTGTATTTTTTATTTTAATAAGTAATTATTATGTGTTTATAGCTTATTAGTTTTTAATTGTTATCAAAAAAATCAATTAACAGCTTGAGCTCTTAAAAAGAAAAGAATTGGAATTTAACTACACGTTGTGTAATTTTATTTCCTTTAATTTTTAGACCTATGTTAGATCTAGATAATTATGTCTGTATTTTTTTTTTTAATGTGATTATAGCTTATTAGTTTTTAATTGTTATCAAAAAAATCAATTAACAGCTTGAGCTCTTAAAAGAAAGAAATGCTTAGATTTAGCAATTACTAAAAAATTTTCCGTTTTGGTAAGGAAGATTTTATTACGATTAAAGCAATAATAATTTATTGTAATGTTGCCATTCCTTCTATATATATATGCTATTTTCATCAATCTATTACAAATAAAAGATATATGGAGACATGTACTAACATGAAGGTTCAGTATAATATTTTTATTTATTTATTTATTTATTTATTGCTGAATAAAAATCTTTTTTTGAAACTTTCATCAGTTTAAAAAACAAATTATCTATAAATAATTAGCTATAACTATTTTAGGATATTCGCTAATTAATTTAAAAATGAGTCCTCAAAAAATCAAATGCTTCATTTCCTAAGCAAACTGGAATGTAATTAATGCTTTTACTTTATTTTAATGGAAAACGGTACATCTATTCTTTCCCCTATTATAAAAAAAAAATGATTTAGAGTTAAACATTGTTACTTGAAGTTGAGGTTAACTTCCTATTTTCTTCAAAAACCATAGGAGAATAGAAAAGAAAAATTTATGAACTGTATTCATGATAAAAATCATGTCAAAACTTTAGTTAATCTCTACATAAACATAGAAAAATAATGTATTTTTAAATATAATCACAGCCTTTTTTTTTAATATGGTCAAAATTTATTGATTACAAAATTTAAATTATTAATATAATATTTAAAAAACTAAAAATGTAGGTCAAGACATGGGTTATACTTTAAAAATATTTACTAAGGGACTAAATAGTTTCACTATTATTAATTATGTAGAAGAAAGGTTATAAAAGACTGCTCATTTGCAGAGTTCAGGAAATTATCTTGAACATTATGTGATAATATATTATGTCTAATTGCTTTCCTATAATCTGAGATAGATTTTCACCGTACTCCATGAATTACATTCACGTTTGTCTATGTAATCTTACAAGTATACATTTTCTGTTTACAATTTACTTTTTACTTTTTTGATCATCAATAGTATTATTTATTTACAAAAATTATTGTTTTTGACATTAAACCCCAATATCACATATTACTTTGATTAACTTGTGAATAAAATCAACATAATCATTAAATTAAAATTATAATAATTAATGTTAATGTTATGATTTATCCTAATATCATAATAATCAACATAATAATTAATGTTATGATTTATCACATTTAAATTTCACAAATCTGATTGTTATCTAACGTCAATTGTTAAAAAAATAAAATCGAACCAGCATGTGTTATCATGATTAAATTTGAATTTTAAAAAAAATTTCGTTATTAACATAAAATAATATAATGATTGTTAACAATTAAAATACGCTACCTATTTAACGATGATTGTTAAAAATTAAAATACGATACCTATTTTATGATGATTGCTAACAATTAAGTTTACTTATCATACATTATTTCGATATTGAAAAAATTATTATTAATTTCAATATCATTGTAATAATTGTTCACAATTAAAGTATAATTCTTATCTAACATCGATTGTTAAAAAAATAACATCATTCCAGCATGTGTCATCATGATTAAATTTGAATAAAAAAAAATATCGTTATTAATGTGAAATAATATAATGATTGGTAAAAATTAAAATAAGATACTTATTTAAAGATGATTGTTAACAATTAAAATAAGATACTTATTTAACGATGATTGTTAACAATTAAATTTTATTATCATATATTATTTCGATATTGAAAAAATTAATAGATTGAAAAATATTTTCGATATTGAAAACTTTTATTAATTTCAATATCATTGTAATAATAGTTCACAATTAATCTATAATTCTTATACAGCGCAAATGGATAAGAAGAATTAAATAACACCATCACGTATTACCTTGATTAACTTGAGAATTAAAATATCCTTGTTATTAATATCAAATAAAATGAGTATTGGTAAGAATTTAAATACAATTCTTATCTAACGTCGATTGTTAGCAAAAATTTATTTGTTGATATTTAGTTAGATAAATTAACATATAATCATCATCATTATTAGTGGAGCAACAGCCCCAAAGTGAACCAAGGCCGTCTGCCTCCTGGTAGTTTCAAAACATGACATGTTTTCCTTTTAAGGAGTATTGTTAGCCGACGCCCAACGCTCTAAAGTAATATTAGATCTGGACTACGTTTTAAGAGGATTCCGAACCACCAAACATCTATGGCACCGCTGGAGCTCGAATCGAAGCCTGTGGCACCGAAAGCTAGTCATTTGGTCATCAAACCCCCAATTAACTTATAGATTATTAAAATATTTATATTCTATCACATAAATAATATCGTAATACAATTTAAAGCGAAAATTAGAAAATAATTTGCAATATTAATATACTTATCATATATTAACTTTACATAAACATTTATATTACTATCAAAAAATTATGATTTAAGTTTTTAAGGATTATAAAAGCCCTTTTTTTCTATTTTTAGATTACTATTAAAATCATGGGCAGTTTTTTTTTTTGATAATACCAATCAATAAAATCAATGGAAAGCATTAGCAATGAACCAATTTTTTTCATATTTTCAGTCTCCATGAGCTTATCATCCTGTTCCAGTATGTTTTATCATTAATCATAATCATCTCAGAAGTCTAAGTGCACCATTTTGTCATGATAAATGATCATTTTCTAAAATTTCAATATAGGACAATTTGGAAATCTAATCCAAGATTTGGTCAACAAAATTGATTCCTCCTCCCATTATCTGAGATTAATCTTTATTTCGTAGCAAATCTAAAACTGACCTCAGATTAAAGAATGAAAATTGATTTAATAATCTGTAACTTTATAGCAATCGACCAAATTGAAACAAATTAAGCCAAGGTTCAGAAGTATTATGTATAACAAAGTATGTAACCTATTCACTTATATAAAAATATGATTTTTATTTAAAAGAAAATTAAAATAATTTAAACATCATAATAATAATATGAATATTTGTACAACTTACGAAGTTGATTTTAAGACAAAGAAATAAAATCCCTGAATAGTCTGAAAAAAAAATTATGTTAAATATGTTTTTATTCAAATTCTTTGAAGTATGTTATATTAATATTTAGTATTGTTGTTGTTGTTGCTCTTATGCAGCTGGCAATACAGTGACAATTAAGCTTTATGCCATAAGCAAAGGCTGCACCGCTGTTACTCATTTAGCACTACCCAGGGAGCACGTATAGCGTGAAGATATGCTACGGACGCCAGTAACAATACCCTCCCAACTCTCTACGTTCTATTAGACTGGGACCTTCGATTTAAAAGTGGATTTAGTATTAATCCGTTCATATTTATAAATATTTAGTATTAATCCAATAATATTTAGTATTAATCCGATACCTTGTATTGAAAATCATCAATCAATTAGCCATTGCATATATTTTTAATTGAAAAGGTTCTTTTTGTAAACAATTCCATGTCTGTTTGCCAGCTGCATTGGGAAAAAAAAAAATTTTTAAACCATCGGTAACAATTAGAAAATATGTCATATAAATTTCATGGCCGTTTTTCACAATTGCATTTAGATTTAATGATACCCACAGATGCTCTTTTTGCATATTGCATGAAAACATGGCATTATATGCATTTGTTATTCATACCTGACAGTAATGTTAGCAAATGGTAAACGAGATGCTTTATGATAAATGAAGTGGTGCGCCTTAGCGACGAAAGCGCAAGCTCCTTTCGTAAATCCCAGCGCAGACTAAGCAATCATCAATAAATAAATAAAATCCCTTATTGTTAGTTGTGCATGTTTTTTCATTCCACCCATTAATTATAAACCACGATATAAATCATTTTATTATAAAAAATGACTTATTCTACAAGATGAAGATTTAAAGCTATTATAATACATTAAAGATATAATGGCGCCATAAAGATAAACAATTAAAAATACATTTACGTTATGTTACAAATAATAATTAATGCTATCCTGATTTGACTTAATGAACACTTTGATTTGCCACTTCTAAAAAAGTTTTAAAATAAACAATCATTTCTTGAAATGTAATTTATCAATTATAAATTCCTATGAATGTTTAAAATTTTACTAAGAAGTTAATTATTTAAATTCAAAAATTATTTTTAATATTACAACTACGTATATCGTACATTTGACTTTTTCATTTTCAAATTTCAGTTCATACGATAGTCATCTCTTCTAATAGGGGTAACAAGAATGAATAGGTATTACTCCATCTTAAAAACTATTTACATTCAACAATGCGCCACTGAAAAAATTACGTAAATGTGGTGCAGATTCTACATGTTTTCGAGAGGGAAACCGGCTCCACGATAAATATATTCTCTCTGTGATTTTTTTTTTGTTTTTGGTGGGAGGATTTGGCGCAGGTATTTCTTTCTGTTTAATTGCGATTCATGGCATCGCCAAAATCAGTTGCTTAGCAAATTGGTTATGCTATAATGAACCACATGTACCAAAACCAAAAATTACCAAAAGAACGAAAAGAACAAAAATACCACCATTTTCTTTATTATAAAAAAATCGTATTTTGATCCGCTTCTTGGCAACTTAAAAAAATAACTACTTATAAACATCGAAATCGCTCCAAAGAAACTTGTTTCAACAAATTTCAATTAAGACGTATATCAATTCTAATTAAAAATTACCTTGTTCGATTATAATACCGGAAAAAATTTATAATGTTCTGTGAAAAGGGCGAACAAGAAGATTAAAAAGTTATTTAAATTTTCAACTTATTCATTGATATGAGTGATAATAACAAAAAAAAAAAATTATTGATTACGTATAATTTAACTTATTGCTTCTGCTGGATAAACCATTTATACAAACAGTATTGCTTAAGTTTAGCTGATTTCGCTCCTACATTGCTTGGTCTTCGCTGGATAAATCTTAAAATATGGATGTTCACGCTTTCTTCGCTAAGGGCCACCACTCCGTTTATCATAAAGCAGCCCTTTTATCATATGCTAACATTCTGTCAGGCATAAATAACAAATACATATGACCATTCTACTTTTAGAAGTTATTGGAACTGGGTTTTAGGCTTTGTGGCAGTTTTATACTATCTTTATTATTATTTTTTATTTTTATAGATTTTTGGCACATTATAATTGAATGCAATTCAAAATTAATTTTTTAAATATTAAATATTAACAAAAGTTCCATTCTCTTACCAATTTTTTTTTACTGCTGACTTCGAGGATAACGAAAAATATAGTGGCCATACTTACAATAAAAAGAGGCTGCATTTTTTTCTGAAATGTTTATTAACATCGTGGCACTTTATGTAAATCATTGTATGTGCTGATACTCGGAGAAACCGGTGATACCGTTTTTGCATAAGGTCACTAATGAAACTTTCCTGGTTAAAATGTACTATGAGAAAGTATTCTACGTTGCTTGAAACTGCTTTCTTCTGAATTGCCTATGAAGCATCTGGCTTTATGATATGGGTGCTCTCACTTTCGTAGCTAGGCCCACCCCTATGCTATCATAAAGCTTTTTATCGCTTATCATAAATCTTTTATCATTGACTAACATAATTGTGAGGTATAAATAACAAATACATGTGACCATTTATATAAGTTATTAGAACCGGAGTGATGTTTTAAGCTTTTTGGCACATTTACACTTTTATTCAAGCCTAATTTTCAAGTATTCAATAAATTTATAAATTAATACAATTCTAAAATAGTCATTAACATCATGTCACTTTTTGTAAATCATTGTATGTGCTGATACCGGAGAAGTCGGTGCATATCGTTTTGCATAAGGTGACTAATGGATCTTTTCCTGGTTAAAAATGAAATATGAGAAAGAATCTTACGTTGCTGGAAACTGTCTATGAAGCATCGGAAAACAGTGGCGTCAAATTTCCTTCAGGTCTAAGAACGATCTTCATCAATATTAATATTCGAACAGACCAGTTTATCAACGTACGGGGTTTGAATAGTGCTAACCACGGTCATATTTCACCTCCACGCAATTTGCAATCTTGGTATAAGCTATACAGATGACCCGTCCTCTGCGTGTTTTATCACCGATGCTGGACAGTGACGACGCACCCCCCCTTATATTAACAAATTACCTTGGGCTGCAAGATGGCAATCTAAGACTCCCAGCAGCCGGCGAGGCAACAGTTCCGTGTAGATTATCCTTGGCGGTCGCTCAGGTCAGAGTAGTAGCTCCATAAACTCCAGGAACCGAGAATCTTGCGTTATAAATGATTAACGACTCGTCACCGGTCGATTAACGAAGTTAAAGTTCAGTGTACACAGCCCAAGTCGGTTAATTCGCATTTGAAGGCGCTCGCCTTAATGGCGCGTTTGTAGTCAACGGTGAACGTGATTATCTGAGGATCATTTTTATGCAATCTGTTTCACCGGCCTTGTAATGCAAGGCTTTCTATCAGTACTATGTTCTCAATTTCTGGGTTGATGTAGTCGTCGTGTTTTAATGTTATTCCTGATCGTAAATTGGATTTTGGACCACGACGACTCGGCACACTTGTTGGAGGTACGGATTTAGAATGAATGTTTGTTTGTGATATTTGTATAAGCAATATAGTTTCAAAATATATATTGTTTTTAGAAAAGTTCAATATATTTTGATATAGTTGCTACTTTAAAAAGCGGTGGTATATAAAAATATATATATATATATTGAGAGATTAATTTTAATAGGTCATACGTTCTTCTCGGTGCCTGGTCGTCGAGTGGCTGGCGTTCTTTCGCTCGATACCACAGGCTTTGGGTTCGAGTCCTGGTGTTGCAAATATTGCTTGTAGTGGTTCGGAATCAACTTTAAACAATAGGGCTCCATCTAATAGGATCGTAGAGTTTTTGGGGTAATGCTACTCACTTCCATAGCTTATCTTCAAGATACACGTGCCTCATGTGTAGTACTAAATGAGTAACAGCGGTGCAGCCCTTGCTTATGGAATACATATTAATTGCCTCTGTATTGCCAGCTGCATAGAAAAACCTCATATTCATTAACATTGCCACACTTTTTTTGTAAATCATTGTCTGGGGTGATACTGGGAGAAACAGGTGCTTACCATTTTCAATAAGGTCACTATTGGGAATTTCCTGGTTAAAATACAACATGAGGAGGTATTTTTACTTTTGGCTTGAACTTGATTTCTTGAGAATTGTTTATGAATCTTCAGAAAAAGTCGTGTAAATTTCCCTTATTTATAATAAACGGGCTGTATTTTCTTCCGAAATATTCATTAACATCGTAACATTTATCGTAAATCATTGTCAGTGGTGATACTAGGTGAAACCGATGGCACCGTTTTGTATAAGGTCACCAACGGACCTTTCTTGGTTAAAATGTAATATAAATAAGTATTATGCGTTGCTGGAGACTGCCTACGAAGCATCGGAAAACAGTGGTGTGATATTTTCTTCATGCCTACGAATGATCCGCCATCAATATTAATACTCCAACAGAGGGTAGTTTATCAACGTACAGCGTTTGAGCACACTTCTAACCGCGGTCATATTTCACGACCACCAAGCAATTTGCAATCTTGTTAAGCTATACAGATGACCCATCTTGCTACGTTGTTTTATCACCGATGCTGGACAGTGACGACACACCCCTCTTATTATAACAAACGACCTTGTGCTACAAGATGGCAATCTAAGACTCCCAGCTTAGCCGGCGGGGCAACAGCTCCGTGTAGATTAACCTTGGCTGTCGCTCAGGTCGGCTCCATAAACCCCAGGAATCCAGAATGTTGCGTTATAAATGATTAACGACTGCGGCACCGGTCGATTAACGAAGTTAACGTTCTCTGTACAGCAGTCGAGACGGCTAACTCTCATTTGATGGCGCGTGTGTGAAGTCAACGGTGAACGCGATCACCTGAGGATAATTTTTGCGCAATCTGTTTCACCGGCCTTGTAATGCAAGGCTGTCTATCAGTACTATGTTCTCCAATTCAGGGTTGGTGTAGTCGTCGTGTTTTAATGTTATTCCTGATCGTAAATTGCATTTTGGACTACACGCCAAGGCGAGGTTGTTGGAGAATGGATTTAAGATTAATACTTGTTTGTCATATTTGTATAAGCAATATAGTTTCAAAATGTATATTGTTTTTAGAAAAGCTAGATATATTTTTCGATATTTGGTACTTTAAAAATCGTTGATATATATAAATGTATATGTATATATATATGTAGATTAATTTTGATCTTCTTTATGAATCCACAGTTCATGACATACGCCCTGTCATTCGTTATGTCACATGTCATGCTATTAAAAGTTCATGTTGCCTGGGGGGCCAATTGGCTAGCTCTCTGATGGTTCGAAACCGGGTGGAGGCATGAATGGAATCCACTGTAAGTAAAAGACCCGGTCTAATTAGGCTAAAGTGTGCACAAAATGACCGCAGAGTGAAGAACCAAACCAAACCAATTAAAAGTTCATATCATACCTCAAATAGTGAAATGTCCATGTAATATAATAAACGAAACTGTATTTTCTTCTGAAATATTCGTTAACATCATAACATTTGTTGTAAATCATTGTTCGTGGTGATACTGGGAGAAACCGGTGCATAAAGTTTTGCAAAAGGTGACTATTGGACTCTTCATGTTTAAAATGTAATATGAGAAAGTATCTTATGTAGCTGGAAATTGCTTATGTTGCTGAAAACAGTCGCTTGGAATTTTCTTTATGTCTAAGAATGATCCTTAATCAATACTAATACTCGAACATCGGGCAGTTTATCAACGTACAGCTTTTGAACACTGCTGACAGTGGTCCTATTTCACCACCACGCAATTTGCAATCTTGGTATACAGATGACCCGTCCTCTGCGTGTTTTATCACCGATGCTGGACAGTGACGACGCACCCCTCTTATTATAACAAACGACCTCGGGCTGCAAGATGACGATCTAAGACACCCAGCTTATTCGGCGAGGCAACAGTTCCTGCAGATTAACCTTGGCCGTCGCTCAGGAAACCCCAGGAACCTAGAATCTTGCGTTATAAATGATTAACGACTCCTGCACCGGTCGATTAACGAAGTTAGCGTTCACTGTACAGCAGTCGAGTCGGTTAATTCGCATTGGATGGCGCTCGCCCTTAATGGCGTGTGTGAAGTTAACGGTGAACGCACATTACCTGAGGATCATTTTTGTGCAATCTGTTTCACCGGCCTTGTAATGGGAGGATTTCTATCAGTATTGTGTTCAAATGCAGGGTTGGTGTAATCGTCGTGTTTTATTGTTATTCCTGATCATAAATCAAATTTTGGACCCCGATTCGGCGAGCTTGTTGGAGGAATGGATGTTGTTTGTGATATTTTTGTAAGCAATATGGTTTAAAAATGTATATTGTTTTCTTAAAAAATAAATATATGATTTATATAACTGCTAGTTTAAAAACCGTCGTTGCATATATATATATATATATATATATAGATTAATTTTGATGGGTCATGCGTTTTACCAATAAGTCCATATTATACGTCAAAGCATGAAATGTTCCTGCCAGACATCAACATTTGTCAAAAAGCCATGTAGCGCATTTTGCCATTTCTCATTGCATGGACATTTATACCATGCACTATTGCTAATATATGTTATTACCGTATGAAATAAACCTGGATGGCCGAGTGCCAGCGCTCTCAGGATTGGTGCCACATGTTTCGGGTTCTACTACCATGCGATACCATATAAGTTTATTAGTGATTCGGAATCCACTTTAAACAGTTGGTTCCCTGTCTAATAGGATCGTAGAGCGTTGTGGGACTAAAATAAGCGGGTCCTTATCCTATCTTCAAGCTGCACGTGCCTTCTTGGTCAATGCTAAATGAGTAATAACGGTGCAGCCCTTGCTTGTGGAATAAAGATTAATTGTCTCTGTATTAACAACTGCATTAGAACAATGACAACAACATATTATTTAATATCGCAACACATTTTATTAATCATTGTCAGTGGCGATACCGTTTTGCATAAGGTCACTAATGGATCTTTCCTGGTTAAAATGTAATATAAATAAGTATTATGCTTTGCTGGAGACCGCCTATGAAGCATCGGAAAACAGTGGCATGAAATTTTCTTCATGTCCGAGAACGATCCTTCATCAATACTAATACCCTCAAGAGCGCACTTTATCAACGTACAGCGTTTGAACACTGCTAACCGCGGTCATATTTCACCACCACCAAGCAATTTGAAATCTTGGTAAGCTATACAGATGAGCCATCTTGCGGCGTTGTTTTATCATCGATGCTGGACAGTGACGACGCACCACTCTTATTATAACAAACGACGGGCTGCAAGATGGGCTAAGACTCCCAGTTTAGTCGGCGAGGCAACAGTTCCCGCAGATTAACCTTGGCCGTCGCTCAGGTCAGGTAGTAACTCCATAAACCCCAGGAACCGAGAATCTTGGTGTTATAAATGATTAACGACTCCGGCACCGGTCGATTAACGAAGTTAAGTTCGCTGTACAGCAGCCGAGTCGGTTAATTCGCATTTGATGGCGCTCGCCTTGATGGCGTGTGTGAAGTCAACGGTGAAGGCGATTACCTGAGGATCATTTTTATGCAATCTGTTTCACCCGCTTTGTAATGCAAAACGCTTTCTATCAGTACTGTGTTCTCAAATTCAGGGTTGGTGTAGTCGTCGTGTTTGAAATGTTATTCCTGATCGTAAATTAAATTTTGGACGACACGACTTGGCGAGCTTGTTGGTGGGACGGATTTAGGATTAATGTTTGTTTGTGATATTTTTATAAGCAATATGTTTTCAAAATGTATATTGTTTTTAGAAAAATAAATATATATTTTTTTATACTTGCTACTTTAAAAACCTTTTTGGTATATATAAATATATATATATATATATTAATTTTGATAGGTCATGCGTTTTACACGTTTATGGAAAGAACAGTTCATGACATACGTCTTGGCATTTGTTATGTTACACATCATGCTAATAAAAGTTCATGCTGGTCAACTGGCCAGCGCTCTGGCCTTTCAGGTTCTTAAGATAGGCTTCATGTTCGAATTCTGGCGGTGGCATGAATTTTTATTAGTAGTTCGGAATCAACGTTAAATTGTATGGCCCGTTCTAATTAGCTTAGAGTGGATACAAAATGAGTGACTGATGAATCAAACCAAACCAATTAAAATTTCATATCATATATTATATCATGAAATGCCCATTTAATATATTAAAAAAGTGTATTTTCTGCTGAAATATTCATTAACATCATAACATTTATTGTAAATCATTGTTTGAGGTGATACTGGGTGAAAGCGGTTTACCTAAGGTGAATAATGGATATTTCCTGGCTAAAACTTAATGTGAGAAAATATTCTACGTGGCTTGAATCTGCTTTCCTCTGAACTGCCATGAAACATCGGAAAACAGTCGCACGAAATTTTCTTCCTGTCTGAGAACGATCCTTCATCAATACTAATACTCGAACAGAGGGCAGTTTATCAACGTAGAGCGTTTGAACACTGCTAACCGAGATCATATTTCACCACGACCAAGCAATTTACAATCTTGCTAAAGCTATCAGATGACCGTCATCTGCGTGTTTTATCACCGATGCTGGACAGTGACGACGCAGCACTCTTATTATAACAAACGACCTTGGCTGCAAGATGGCAATCTAAGACTCCCAGCTTACAGTTAGCGAGGCAACAGTTCCTACAGATTAACCTCGGCTGTCGCTCTGGTCAGTGCAGCTCCATAAACCCAGGAACCGAGAATCTTGGTGTTATAAATGATCAATGGTCGGCAACGATCGATTAACGAAGTTAACGTTCACTGTACACAGCCGAGTCGCTTAATTCGCATTTGATGGAGCTCGCCTTAATGGCGTGTGTGAAGTCAACGGTGAAGGCGATTACCTGAGGATCATTTTATGCAATCTGTTTCACCGACTTTGTAATTCAAGCCTTTCTATCAGTACTGTGTTCAAATTCTGGTTGGTGTACTAGTCGTGTTTTAATGTTATTCGTGATCGTAAATTGGATTTTGGACCACGATCCAAATCGAGCTTGCTGGTGGAACGGATTTAGGATTAATGTTTGTTTGTGATATTTTTATAAGCATCATAGTCCCAAAATGTATATTGTTTTCAGGAAAGTTAAATATATTTTTTTATATTTGGTGCTTTAAAACCGTTGACATGTATAAATATATATATTAATTTTGATGGGTGATGCGTTTATGGAATCTACAGTTCATGGCATACGATCTGACATTTGTTATGTCATGTCATGCTTTTAAAAGTTCATGTTGCCTGCTGGCCAATTGGCTGGGGCTCTGGCCTTTGGTACCACAGGTTTCAGGTTCGAAACTGGGCGGTGAAATGGATATTTATTAGTAGTTCGGAATCCACGTTAAACTGCAAGTCCGGGTCTAATTAGCCTAGAGTGGGCACAAAATGACCGTAGATTGACGAACCAAACCAATTAAAATTTCAACGCATACATCATATCTTGAAATGTCCATGTAATATAATAAACGAAACTGTATTTTCTTCCGAAATATTCATTGACCTGGTAACATTTATTGTAATTCATTGTCTTTGGTGATATTGGGTGAAATCGGTTTACACAAGGTGACTAATGGATCTTTCCTGGTAAAAATGTAATAACTGAAAGCACCTTATAGTACGTTGCCGGAAACTGCCTATAATGCATCGGAAATAGTCTCGTGAAATTTTCGTCATGTCTACGAACGATCCTTCATCAATACTAATACTCGAACAAGAGGGCAGTTTATCAACGTACAGCGTTTGAAAACACTGCTAACCGCTGTCATATTTCACCACTGCGCAATTTGCAATCTTGGTGTAAGCTATACAGATGACCTGTCATCTGCGTGTTTTATCACCGATGCTGGACAGTGACGATGCGCCCTCTTAGTATAACAAACGACCTTGGCCTGCAAGATGGCGATCTAAGACTCCCAGCTTAGCCGGACGAGGCAACAGTTCCTAGTAGATTAACCTTGGCTGTCGCTCAGGTCAGAGTAGTAGCGCCATAAACCCCAGGAACCGAGAATCTTGCGTTATAAATGATTAACGACTTCGCCATCGATCGATTAACGAAGTTAACGTTCACTGTACAGCAGTCTAGTCGCTTAATTCGCATTGATGGCGCTCGCCTTAATGGCGTGTGTGAAATCAACGGTGAAGGCGATTACCTGAGGATCATTTTTATGCAATCTGTTTCACCGGCCTAGTAATGCAAGGCTTTCTATCACCACTGTGTTCAAACTCAGGGTTGGTGTAGTCGTCGTGTTTTAATGTTATTCCTGATCGTAAATTGGATTTTGGATCACGAATCAGCGGGGCTTGAGGGAGGAATGGATTTAGAGTTAATGTTTGTTTGTGATATTTTTATAAGCAATAGAGTTTCAAAATGTATATTGTTTTCAGGATAGTTAAAAAAGATATATTTTTATATTAATTACTTTAAAAACTGTTGGTATGTATAAATATATATGTGGATTAAATTTGATGGGTCATGCGTTTATGAAATCAACAGTTAAGGGCATGCGTCTGGTCATTCGTTATGTCACACGTCATGCTATTAAAAGTTCATGCTGTCTGGGGGCCAATTGGCTAGCTCTCTGGCCTTTGGTAGCACAGGTTTCAGGTTCGAATCCGGGCGGTGGCAAGGATGTTTATTAATCCCCGTTAAACTGCAAGTTCCGGTCTAATTAACTCAGAGTGGGCACAAAATGACCATAGAATGACGAACCAAACCAAACCAATTAAAACTTCATTTCATACGTCATATCATGAAAAGCCCATTTCATATGCTACTCGCGTCCGCAACATATCTTCAAGCTACACATAGCCCCTGGGTAGTGTTAAATGAGTAACAGCGGTGCAGCTCTGCTTATGGCATAAAGATTAACTGTCTCTGTATCACCAGCTGCATTAGAACAACAACAACATATTCATTAGCATCGCATCATTGACAGCGGTGATACCTTTTTTGTATAATGTTACTAATGGCATTTCCTGGTTAAAATGCAATATGAGAAAGTATCTTACGTTGCTGGGAACTGCCTATGAAGCATCGGAAAACGGTAGGATGGAATTTTCTTCTTGTCTAAGAATGATTCTTCATCAATGCTAATACTCAAAAAGAGGGCAGTTTATCAACTTAAAGCGTTTGAACATACGGCTAAACGCGGTCCTATTTCCCCACCACGCAATTTGCAATCTTGGTATAAGCTATACAGATCATCTATTCTCGGCATGTTTTATCACCGATGATGGACAGTGATGACGCACCCTCTTATTATAATAAACGATCTTGGGCTGCAAGATGGCAATCTAAGACTCCCAGCTTAGCCGGCGAGGCAACAGTTCCTTGCAGATTAACCTTGGCTGTCGCTCAGGTCAGGGTAGTAGCTCCATAAACCGCAGGAACCTAGAATCTTGCGTTATAAATGATTAACGACTGCGGCACCGGTCGATTAACGAAGTTGTGTTCACTGTACACAGTAGAGTCGGTTAATTCGCATTTGATGGCGCTCGCCCTTAATGGCATGTGGGAAGTCAACGTTGAACGCAGATAACCCGAGGATCATTTTTATGCAATTTGTTACTCCGGCCTTGTAATGCGAGGCTTTCTATCAGTACTGTGTTCACAAATTCTGGGTTGGTGTAGTCGTCGTATTTAATGTTATTCCTGATCGTAAATTGGATTTTGGACCACAAGACTCGACGAGTTTGTTGGTGGAGCGGGTTTAAGAATTAATATTTGCCTGCGATATTTTTATGAGCAATATACTGTTATTAAAAACAATATAGACTTCTGTTATTAAAAAAGTATAGTCTTTTGTTATTAAAACAATATAGACTTCTGTTATTAAAAACAATATAGACTTTTGTTATTAAAACAATATAGACTTTTGTTATTAAAAGTATTGATTTTTGTTATTAAAACAATATAGACTTCTGTTATTAAAACAATATAGACATCTGAGATTGAAAATTCATATAAGGAAAAAAAATAAGTCAAAGAACACTTAGCTTTTTACACTCAAGAGCCAAAACATTATGACCAGCTGTCAATAACGAGTTGGCCCACCTTTGCGCGCAACTCAGCTTCAACACGCCTTGTTATGGATGCCACAAGTCTTTTGTAGATGGCCGGAGACAGATTGTACCAGATGTTTAAGCAATGGTCACGCAAATTCGAGATATTGCGAATTGGTGGTCTTTGAACAGAGCTTTGAACTTTGAACTGCCGTCCCAGGACATCCCAAATGTGTTCTATCGGATTGAAATGCGGTGAGTTAGGCGGCCAGGACATTAAATGGAATTCAGCATCATGTTCCTGAAACCACTCCAACACAATTTTAGCCTTGTGACAAGGGCGTTGTCCTGTTGGAACATTCCATTCCCAGCTGGAAAAACAGAGGACATGTAAACGTGCAACTGGTCCGCAATGATGTTCAGATATGCAGTCCGCAATGATGACGTCCAACACCATGTGGTCTACTGCTGGTTTCACCGTCTTTCATCCACTTTGCATAAGTACTAACAACTGTAGATCCCGAACATCCCACGAGTCGTGCAGTTTCGGAAATACTTGTTCCGAGCCTTCGAGCCATTACAATCTGCCCTCTATCAAAGTCGCTTAGATTCCGCAGCCTTTCCCATCACACACAGAAGTAAGTGAAAGAATGATTCTTCAGACTCTCCAGCAACAGTTAAATATCACTTCCACCTGATCACGTGCCTTCCATGTCATCCAGGCGAGCTCATTGCAAAAATGGGGGGTGGTCATAATGTTTTGGCTGTTGAGTGTAGTCTTCAAACGTATATTGTTTTTAGGAAAGTTAAATATATTTTTCTGTAGTTGCTACTTTAAAAACATTTGGTATATTTAAATATATATATGTGTATATAAACATTCCAGTCACATTAATGCGACCACCTGTCAAAAGCTAGAATATACGCTTTTCTATATTATATTCTGGCTTTAAGTGGAGTGTGAAATGTGGTATTTAGTGGTATTTAAGTGGTATTAAGTGGAATTCTGTATATACAATTCACTGCAATGTGCTGCCACCTGCCTTTTGTTATTGGTTATGTCACGTTGACGTCGAGAGAAGATGACGGGGTCACATTGATGTGACTGGACTGTGTATATAGATTAATTTTGATGGGTCATGCGTTTATGGAATCAACAGTTCAAGACATACGTCCTGTCATTCGTTATGTTACTCGTCATGCTATTAAAAGTTCATGCTGACTGGTGGTCAATTGGCTAGTGTTCTGACCTCAGGTTTCAGGTTCGAATCCTGGCAGTTGCATGGATTTTAATTAGCAGTTCGGAATCCTCGTTAAACTGTAAGTGCCGGTCTAATTACCTAGAGTGGGCACAAAAATGACTGTGGCGTGACGAACTAAAGCCAAACCAGTTAAAATTTCATATCATACATCATATCATGAAATGTATATGTAATATAATAAACGAAACTGTATTTTCTTCTGAAATATTCGTTAACATCATGATATTTATTGTAAATCATGTTCGCAGTGCTAGTGGCAGAAGCCGGTCATACAGTTTTGCATAGGGATCACTATTTGGAATTTCCTGGTCAAACTGTAATATGAGAAAGTATCTTAGATTGCTGAAAATTGCTTAGGTTGCTGAAATCAGTCGAGTGGAATTTCTTCATGGCTAATAACGATAATTCATCAATACTAATATAGAACAAAGAGGGCAGTTTATCAACGTACAGTATTTGAACACTGCAAACTGCGGTCATAATTCACCAACACCACACATTTATTTGCAATCTTGGTAAGCTATACAGATGACCCTGCCTGCTACATCTTTTATCACCGATGCTGGAGAGTGACGACGCACCCGTCTTATTCTAACAAACAACCTTGGGCTGCAAGATGGCGATCTAAGACTCCCAGCTTAGCCGGCGAGGCAACAGTTCCCGCAGATTAACCTTGGCCGTCGCTCAGGTCAGGGTAGTCGCTCCATAAACCCCAGGAACCGAGAATCTTGGTGTTATAAATGATTAACGACTCCGGCACCGGTCGATTAAAGAAGTTGACGTTCACTGCAGAACAGCCGAGTCGGTTAATTCGCATTTGATGGAGCTCGCCTTGATGGCGTGTTTGAAGTCAACGGTGAAGGCGATTACCTGAGGATCATTTTTATGCAATCTGTTTCACCCGCTTTGTAATGCAAAAGGCTTTCTATCAGTACTGTGTTCTCAAATTCAGGGTTGGTGTAGTCGTCGAGTTTGAAATGTTATTCCTGATCGTAAATTGGATTTTTGACGACACGACTTGGCGAGAGCTTGTTGGTGGGATGGATTTAGGATTAATGTTTGTTTGTGATATTTTTTATAAGCAATATGTTTTCAAAATGTATATTGTTTTTAGAAAAATGATTAATATGTATTTTTTATACTTGCTACTTTAAAAACCTTTGGTATATATAAATATATTAATTTTGATTTTGGCTAGCGCTCTGGCGTTTTACGTTTATGGAAAGAACAGTTCATGACATACGTCTTCCCATTTGTTATGTTACACATCATGCTAATAAAAGTTCATGCTGGTGAACTGGCCAGTGCTCTGGCCTTTGGTAAGATAGGCTTCATGTTCGAATTCTGGCGGTGGCATGAATTTTTATTAGTAGTTAGGAATCAACGTTATATTGTATGGCCCGTTCTATTTAACTTAAGAGTGGATACAAAATGAGTTGACTGATGAATCAAACCAAACCAATTAAAATTTCATATCATATATTATATCATGAAATGCCCATATAATATAATAAACGAAAGTGTATTTTCTGCTGAAATATTCATTAACATCATAACATTTATTGTAAATCATTGTTTGAGGTGATACTGGGTGAAAGCGGTTTACCTAAGGTGAATAATGGATCTTTCCTGGCTAAAACTTAATATGAGAAAATATTCTACGTGGCTTGAATATGCTTTCCTCTGAACTGCCTATGAAACATCGGAAAACAGTCGCACGAAATTTTTTCCTGTCTAAGAACGATCCTTCATCAATACTAATATTCGAACAGAGGGCAGTTTATCAACGTAGAGCTTTTGAACACTGCTAACCGCGGTCATATTTCACCCCACGTAATTTGCAATCTTGGTATAAGCTATACAGATGACCTGTCCTCTTCGTGTTTGATCACCGATGCTGGACAGTGACCACGCGCCCTCTTATTATAACAAACGACCTTGGGACTGCAAGATGACAATCTAAGACTCCCAGCTTAGCCGGCGAGGCAACAGTTCCTGCAGATTAACCTTGGCTGTCGCTCCGGTCAGAGCAGTAGCTCCATAAAACCCCAGGAACCGAGAATCTTGCGTTATAAATGATTAACGACTCCGGCACCGGTCGATTAACGAAGTTGACGTTCACTGTACACAGCCGAGTCGGTTAATTCGCATTTGATGGCGCTCACCTTAATGGCGTGGGTGAAGTCAACGGTGAACGCAGATTACCTGAAGGATCATTTTTATGCAATCTGTTTCAGAGGCCTATGTTCAAATTCAGGGTTAGGGTTGTCGTTCGTGTTTTTAATGTTATTCCTGATCGTAAATTGGATGTCGGACCACACGACTCGGCGAGCTTGCTGGAGGAATGGATTTAGAATGAATGTTTGTTTGTGATGTTTTTAGAAGAAATATAGTTTCAAAATGTATATTGCTTCCAGGCAAGTTAAATTTAATTTTTGTATAGTTAATAATTTAAAAACCGTTAGTATATGTATGTATTAATTTTGTAAGGTCATACTTTTTCTCGGGGCCTGAATGGTCAGTGACTAGCGTTCTGATGCACGATGACATAGGTTTCGGGTTCGTGACCCTATGTTGTCATGGATGTTTGTAGCTGTTAGGAATCCATCTGAAGCCGTAGGTCGCGGTCTAATATGTACATCGTTGCTCGTAGTGCTACCAACTACTCCATCCCGTAAAATTAAAACTGCTCCTGTTTCAGAATTCAAATGGCGTTGGCCTACCATGGGGCTGTTGTGCTGCTGCTGATGATGATAAGTTCGTCTCGTTTATTGACTGAACAGTTCATGTCATACGTCATCCATTAAAAGTTCATAACATGAAATATTTATTTTTGCATCAAAATTTAAAGTCAGAAGTCATCTAAGAGATTTTGCCATTTCTCATTACGTAGACATGTACACCATACACTATTTCTAATATATGCTACTACCGTATAAAATATGCAAAGCATAAGTGTGACAATGATTGTATATTGCATCCGGGAGTGTTTTTTTTTTGGATAACTGGCCTGTATTTGCGTGTTATATGTGGATAACCACTGAAAATTGAGTATGTAACGTGACTGTCCTTTCGAGACATGTTGCACATGCTATCCTAAAGACAGACTACAAAGCAAGCTTTAGAAGAAGTAGAACCAGAGACCTGGTGCAAGCTGACCGTGCACTTAACTTCTGGGTTTTAGTTCAGGTAGTGGATTGAATTATAAAGCTAAATTATAAAATTTATGTTTGGATGTAGGTCAAATTCAACTCTATATTTAAAAAAAAAATTGGGGCCTGATGGCAGAGTAACTAGCACTCTGGTGCTCGATGTCACAGGTTTGGGATTCGAGTCCCGGCGGTGCCTTGATTGTGTGTAGTAATTCGGAATCCGCTTTAAGCCGTAAGTCCTGGTGTAATATGGCTGTAAAGCGTTAGCATAGGACTGACACCCCCTACCCCGTAAAAGGAAAGCATCTCCTGTTTCGGAATCTACCAGTAGACAGACGGCCTTGTCCACCACGGGGCTGTTGCACCACTGACGATGATCATGATGATGATTTCAAAAAATTACAAATGTTTGTTTCAGAAGAAACAAAATTTATAAAATTATGCTTTGTTCAACTTATACTTTTCGATATTATATCAGTACTAAAAGAATTTAAGTTAAACATTCTAAAAGTTATTTTAATTTTAAAAAATTAAGAAAGAAAAAGTTAATAATTCCGATATGGAATACAAGATGCAGAATATATTATTACAAAAAGCTAAATTTTTAATCTAAATCTACACTTCAGAACACTATTACTGTTGTGGAATTTTCAAAAATGCATAAACATATTTAATTTTATGTATCTAAATAAAAATATGTACATAAGAAATTGTTAAATTGAGAAAATTTGTGATTACCAGGCTAAATCTTGCTCTAAAAATATTATTATTACTGACGCGATAGCAGCAGTAACAATAGTAAACATATTTCAGAAACACTTTTTTTTAAGTGTTTATTACCATTTTATTTATTTTATCTACATTGTTTTTACATTATTTATTTATTTTTTGTTAAAAAAACAGTTTTAAGGAAAATAAAATTTGTTTGCATAAAATCTAAATATGCATTTCCTACTTTTAAATTTTTTATTAAATTGCGCAGAAAATTTAATATTTCGACAGCAAACAGTTTTTCTATAGCGAAGGTTGTTTCATGAATTTAAAAGGATACTTGAGTATGTTTGATTCTTTAAATTTTAGAAAATAAAAGTTATTTTCAAAATTACAAATTTTTTATTTTCCTTTAAATGTTCAAAAACAATTTATATTCAAAAATAGAATGTATCTGTTTTCAGTTACAAAATTTAAATCTAAGATTTTTAAGAATTTACATTGAATAGAATTTTTGAATCATCTCTATTCGCATACAAATGGGGAGGACCCAGTTTTAAATCCAATTTCAGTGTCCGTTGCAGTCGCTATTTCTAGATTGGTTTGGTTTGTCGCTCTACGTTTATCTAGTACCCATGGCAGTTAAAAGGACAGAGACCTACAGTTTAAATTGGATTCCGAACCACTCACAAACATTCACGCCACCACCAGAATGCGAACTTGGAACCTGTGGTACCAAAGGGCAGGACACTAGCTAATTGGCCATTCCGCTGCAACTATTTCTAGAAGCAAGGAGATTCTTTTGTAATTGTGGAATCGAATTTAAGCTTTCCATATTTCGCATTAGACAGACTGACTGGCGTGCGTTTTCGTGTTGTTTTCCATACGAAACATAAATGTGGGGCATTTACCCCATAAAAGCCTTCCCTTCATTATCCGTTTGTAAGCTCTTAATGTTTGTGGTTGTAAATAGGAACACAACGTCCACTGATAAACAGAAAAATTGTGTATATGTATTTATATTATATTTGTGTGTATCTGACGTTCGGTACTACAGGTTTCGGGTTCGAATTCTGGCGGTGCCATAGATGTTTGCAATGGTTTGGAATCCATTTTAAACCGTAGGTACCGGTTTAATATGTTCGTAGAGCGATGCAGGGGTATTGTTACTCATCTTCCGTAGCATATCGTCAAGTTAAAAGCACCTCCTGGGTAGTGATAAATTAGTAATGACGGTGCAGCGCTTGTCTTAAGGCATCAATGACAACTGTATAAGTGCCAGCTGCATTAGAATATAAATATATATATATATATATGTGTGTGTGTGTGTATTAAAATGTATGAATATTACACTTAAGTTGGCTGTGTATTAAACCAATTGCTTTCGGTATGAAACTCTAGGTTTCTCAAAGCTGTGTTTATATAATGGTGATTGTTTAGTAGGCTATTATGAGCCATAAAGCTGAAATGGAGTACTTACCAAATGAGCTTGCAAAACCAGCGGCTGACAAGCCGTGTAAAATTTAAAAACTAAAAACAACACTTTTGCTTTCTTAGTATTAAACAAATTTAGTAATTTTTCAAGAAAAATTAACGTAATTGCATAACTTTACTAAACTGTTCTTAATTCAACAAACTCTTTAGCAATGATTTAATCACTGAGAACAATAAGAAGGGATTTCTGGAGAGTTCTAAAATCGCACCGCAGAAATTAACTCGAGTCTCTTGGAGGAGAATAAGACTTGAGTTAATTGCTTCCACTCTCATTACCAGAGTTCCCGGATCTCGTGAATGCCCCCCTCTCTCTGTTTCTCTCGCTTGTGATTTAAAGACTTATCTTCAGTATGAAACTTCCACAAAGTGTAAAGCATTCTCTCTTCAAATGAATGCAAAGTATTGCCTTAATAGCAATTCTAAGGACTACTTAATTCTTTTCTATGCAACACAGTGAGGCATTTTTGAGACCATTAATTAAATTTACACACATCCTGCTATGTTTTTACGCTGCTTGACCAAACATTATAGAATTTGTGTGACACATCTTAAAATCCATAGAACTCCCTTCTGGGAAGTTCATTATTCTTATGAAACCAGTTAGCAAAACTTGGGGCTTGATGGCCAATTGGTAGAGCTCTGGTTCTCGGTACAATAGGTTTCGGTTTCGAATTCCGGCGGTGCCATGGATATTTGTAGTGGTTCGGAATCCACTTTAAACCGTAGGTCCCGGTCTAATAAGATCGTAGAGCGTTGTGGGGTAGTGTTACTAGCGTCCGTAGCCTATCTTCAAAACTACACGTGCCCCCTGGGTAGTGCTAAATGAGTAACAGTAGTGCAGACTTTGTCTATGGCATAAAGATTAACTTTTATCTTCTATTCATTAGAAGCAACAGTTAGCAAAACTGAACGCAAAGATCTATGGCAGGATCAAGCTATTTTAAAGAGTAGGTATGGATGACAATTCAAGTAAACTACAGAATGTTCGTTCAAAATGACGATGGTATAATATTGTTGAATAACAGCTGTCAAGCAGTGCATCCTGAATAATGCGGATTGTGTTACATCTTTATTGTTAGAATGGGGGAAATATATTTACATGGAAGCCCATGGCATTCTTTATAAGCGCCATTAATCCTTGACGTTATTGAGATAGCAAAGCTAGTTTAATTCTGATAATAGTATTTGAGAGTTCCACATAAATTTTAGTAAGAACTTACATCTAATTAACAAAATTATAAATGTATTACTTAACTACTTTTATGTGAAATTATTTTACTCTTGCTATCATTAAAAACAAGTCAATGTAGGTCAGGCCTATATAAAATATCAGATATGTGATTCAAGAAACATGTTATAATATTAGATACAACGTATCATGAAGGCCTACTCTATAACTTATCACATTAGTAAAGAAATTTGTTTAAAAAGATGACATGCTCTCAAAATCTTTAAAACGAATAGATACATGTAAAAATTTTTTTCTTTTATATTTCAAAAGTTTGATACAAACCGTCATTGGTGATTAATATGTCAAATAAATGAGGGATAATTTTTTAATACTTTAGACTTGTATAGAAAAAAAATGTTGTTTGTTTTTATTTGTGATAACAGAAACTTTAAATTTCGTCATTATTTAATTATATTCTGTTTCGAATAAACCATTTAGATGCAGCAGAAGTCATATTTGAAATTTTATTTTCCTTATGCACATTTAAATATGAAAAATTTCCTTTAAGAGGATACTTTGAATTATAATTTATATTTATTAAAGTTTTTCATTTGCAGAAAGTACTAACAGATTATAAAAAAATCAAATTCTATCTTAAATTTTAGCACTTTTATAATCAACGATTGAAATTTACTTAATAATAATATTGCACAAATTTTTGTACAGTTTCTTTTATTTTACTTTTCCATAAGGTTTTAAAATATAATAAGAATGAAATTTTATCTTTTACCAATTTATTAGTCAGGAATGAAATAACTCAATCTTAATAGAAAAATACAGAGAAATATTGAATTGATATATTTCCATATCATTGGAAAGATCGTAAATATTTACACTCGAAAACAATATGGCAGAAATAATAAAACGATACACGCTACAGAAAATAAAATTCCTCTCACAAAGTCTAAAAGCATCAGGGAATTAGTTAACACATTTCTTTTTGCAAATACAACAAGAAAAAAGGCACAAATCTTTAACAATAATTCCAAAACAAATAAAGAAAACGTTAAGAAACAGCAAGAATGGCAACAGATAAAAATGAAAGGAGTCTCCCCAAAAACAACAACAAAAACAAAATGAATAAAAAAAAATATATATTTCAAGAATTATGTAGCAAAAACATAAGCCGTAACAAAATGAGCGCCACGAAAGATAACACGCCACAAAATTCCGAGACTGAAGTAAAACAAACCGTAAGACATTCTACAGTAAACCTCATTATAAATCGGATGCTACATAAGCAAATGAAACAACAGCAAGAAAAAAAGAAGGCAGAGAAAGAAATGAACAAAAAAAAAAACACATTCAAAAAAAAATCAACCTTATCTCTCTCTCACGAAGAGCTTTTTGAAACGCGATAACAAAAACAAAAAGCGAAAGGGCCCAGCGAAAGGCCCAGCGAGATATAAGTAAAAAACAATGCACACAAACTCCATGCTATTGATTTGCTTTCTCTGTTTCGGATGGCTCTTCATTTTCCTTCATAAAGCTCGTTGACAACACGTTTCTTTTAGTTTTAATTGAATAAATGTCGAGTCCTTTTTTCTATTTCTTTGTGCTGAAGTGGTTTGGGCCTTTTTTGTGGAAAAGAAAGAGTATCATGATGGTTCAGTTGTGTTCGATTGTATAACTTATCTAAGTAGGTTAAAATGATTTATGATTTTGGTATTGCAAAGGCAAAAACAATTAAATATAAAGTTAAAAATGTTCACACGTTTATTTCAATTCCTACTGTTAGTTAACACTCTATACATATATATATATATCTTGTTCAAATTTTCATTTGTCAATAAAATACTTTTATTCATCCTCAAGTTCAAATACATTTTTTAACTTGTAGTGGGTGACACTGGATGTTAATACAGTTTTTCAAATATTAATTCAGTAATTAAATTTAATTAATTAGTTTTAGTTTTTTTTTTTTTTAAATTTAAGTTGCATGTATCTAATAATAGATGGCCCCAGATGTAAGAGGAATATTTCAACTTCTGCAATATATAGTGAAAAAAAGTAGGAATTGACTTAAGAAAATTTTTTATTATATTACTTGTTTTCTACTTCTTTGTGATGAAGTGGTTTGGGCGTTTTTGTGGAAAAAAAGTGAGTATCATGATGGTTCAGTTGTGTTCGATTGTATAACTTATCTAAGTAGGTCAAAATGATTTACGATTTTGGTATTCCAAAGGCAAAAACAATTGAAGATAAAACTAAAATGTCACACATTTATTTACATTCGTTTTGTATACAAGAGTGCAAATTATGGTAAGTCGCATTATGTGATAGAAATCGATTTGATGATTTGCTCATGTAGGTCATCATATTTTCTGAAAATGACATTTTTGTTGTTATTAATACCAGAGTAAAACAGTTAAATAATTGTATAAGTCACGACACCATTTTGTTGTTTATTATAGGTAAGACTTGCTTTAATTGCTTTTTAAAGTAAAACATATTATTTCATCATGTATTTTATAATGCCAATGATTCTACAAAGGAAAGTCCCAAAAAAATCACTGAAATTTTTATATATTTGCTTTACAATGTGTAATATATATACTATTGAATTGCGAGAAATGAAATTGGACTCGAACTTTAGATTGAATTAGATCATCAATATACTTGCTGTTTTTGTTAGAGAGGAATTGCACCATGCATTGTGGGGTAATTTTGTAAGTTATTTTTAGAGTGTTCAAACTGGGATATCTTAAAGAACAGTCTAGATAGCTTGTAAGAAAAATTTCTTCATTTATGTTAAATTCGACTACTTTGCGAACGATGCATTTTCTGGTTCACAGAAACATTTGGTACAATAAACATCAACATCAATAAATGTAATGTTATTTTTTAATTACAGAAATGAAATTGATATGTATGTCCATGAAAATTCTTTAAACAATAAAATGAACAATTTCTCATATGATGTCATATTTCTCAATGTTTACCAGCGGCTTGATAACCAGTTGGCTAGCTCTCTGGCCGTTGGTACCGTAGGCATCAAATTCGATTCCTGGCGGTGATATGGATGTTTGCGAGTGGTTCAGAATTCATTTTTATATTGTAGGTCCCGGTCTAATTAGCCCAAAGTGTGAACAAAATTACCGTAGAGCAACCAAACTAATGAATAATTATTTTTTTCCTGGAACATAGATGTCTTGAATAAGCTGCATGCTCAATTTCAGACCATTATGGTTGTTATATACGTTACAAAAAATGCAGCACAGCCAAATTAACGAGCATACTACAATCCAATTTTTTTTTAATGAATTTTAATGTGTGTAATTTACTTTGAAATTTTGCTTTTTTTTACTTTTTGCATGCATACAAAAAGAATTATCTGAGAAATATTCCATTAATTTTATTTTACTGATAAAAATATCAATGATACTGAAAAAAAGTTTCTATAACCACTAATTTAAACCATGAATCAAGTGATCATTGGACAGCATTTAAAATGTTCATGTGTACATAAATATAAGTACACATATTCATAAGTACACAGGATTTAAATTTACCACTTTCATGTTTGAGTAAGATTCCAGTTTTATTTTCTTGTTATTGATAACTCCACCGCGCTCGAAAAACCACAATAATCTAAAGCTAGAGTTAAACTTTTCGGCATAGTTTGGTCTCACTTTCTGTTTTTCATGCTAATTTCATTTATTTAATCCAAACCAGACGTTGTATAATTAATTTTTAATGAACATTACATTAAGTAAAAGCTGAAATATCCCGACTTAAAATGTTTACCGCTGCTAATTGTTACATAATTATCTTAATTACGTCGTTAAAATTTTTTCTCTCCTGCAATTAGATGATTACGTATCGTTACCTTTTTATCAACAAATTAGCTCTTTTTTAATTTGTTACATTTTAGGTAATGCTTTAAAAATAATTTAAGGGAATAACTATAGTTTGATGTGTGCATATAAGTCTTTGTAAAATAAAAATAGAACCACTGTAAATGACTCATAAACGTTTTATGTTAAAAGCAATTTTTTATAACTGACTAAAATTGAAGATAAATTAATTTGTACGATAACTGAGTTATTCTTTTCAAAAAATATGAATGTTTTGTTCTATTTGCTCATTAATTATGCTTATTTGATTCGAATTAGGGTTTCATAAACTAATCAAATGATTTAATTATACTGACTTTGATAATAATGGCTTACTAATTAAACTGCATCATTTCAATATTACATTGAAAAAAAATGCATTTTACATTTTCTTCAGGCTAGCTCATTTAGTATTATTCTACATTATTATATTATATTGTAAACATATTACAAATAAATAAATATTGTTCCATAATAATTTCATTTAATTACAATTTAGTTGACTCTATTATTTTTTTAATGTTATGGTATATTATAATTATAATATACCATAATAAATAAAATAATGTTATGGTATATAATTGATGCTATATTAATAATTTTTAAGCATATTGCAGGGTTTAGTGCAAATCTACTTTCTGATTATCTGTAACGAAAATTTTATTCTTGTGAATTTGAACTTCTATAAAACATATAAGTTATAATAAGTAAATAAATAGAATACAAGTTACTAGTATTATACAAGTATTCAAGTTATAATAAATAAATAACATTTAAATGGTGTTTTGCTAACTTTTAACTGCAATACAGCCAGAGAAAATTCTGATGATGTACGATTTTAAATTTTAAATAGGAAATTTTAGAAATAAAAAAAAAACTATGAAACTATAGCACAAAATTCATAGAAAAAATATTTGTTTTGAAGAGCAATACGTGCTGTGTAATGCTTTTTAAAGCAAGAAAAATTATATTGAATTAAATTGAATATTTTTTCTAGATTTGGTATTTTAAATAACTTATATAACGTGGAAAAATTCAGAATCTGATCCGTAAAAAAACCAAGCAAGAATAGTGAAGAAATGCATCTTGAAAAGACAGTTTCATCCAATAAGTGAATAATACTTTGAAAGAATTGCTGAGAAAATAAATTTCGAAACATGGCTAAAATTATAAAAATTTCTATACATTTTTCAATTTTTTTATCTAAATAATAATAATTTGTTTAATTCTTTAAATGAAATATTGAAGAGTTAAATAAATTGTCCTTCCCAACTTGTATAACAACCAAATTGCTTTAAATTTTCATGCTAAATGTTATTTAAAACAATTTGATCTGTGCAGGAATGTTGTACACGTAGTATCTTAATCACAACCTGGGTTGAAATTACCAATTGGAATGACCTATGAATCAGTTTTACAATGCAGTATACTCAAAATTGTAGCATCAAACATTTATTTGATCAGAAGAACATTTGAATATGGACTTAAAATATGGTCTTTTATGACTGGATATGGATAATTTTTAATTTTATGTGATAAATTTGTTTTGACAACAAAAAATAATTGTTAATAATAATTATAAATATATATTATCATTTATAGTATTAAATATTAATATTATAAATTATAAATATATATAATAAATAAAATTTAAAAAAAAAATAACTTCTCTAAAAATAACAATTGTTCCCATTTATATTTGTAGTTCCATTTTCATGGCATTAAAATGGATCAAATAATTATGCATTTTTTCCCTAAGAATAAACAGCCCGCTAATCCTAAGAATAATGTAATCCGTCTAAGAATTAAATTCAGACTTAAATTTCTGACTAACTGAATCAAAATCAAGATAATCTTTTCAATTTAAATTTAATCAATTTAAAATTTAATATTTCCCTTGGAATATTTTTAAAAACCCATGTGTGCAAAGCAACCATTTTTTAAAATTATAATTTAATAAAAAATTAATTAATCTAAAGTGTGCAAAAAAATGACCGAAGACATGCGACAAACCAAACCAAATCATTAAAATGTAAACAAGTATGACTGATAAAATGGTGATAAAATTAACGTCAAGTTATTTGGTATTTTTAAAGCGTGCTAAAAATGACCGGAGAGCGATAAACCAAACCAAATAATTAAAAAGTAAACAAATATGACTGATGAAAAAAGATGATAATTCCTGTCAAGTTATTTGGTCTTCAAGTCTGTGAAATCTTGTTTGCTGAAATGGAATATGTTCCACATAGATAAATACATCTGTGACATGCATATGTTTTGATGTTTAAATTCACGAGGGCAAAACAAACATTTTTTTAAATTATACTTCATTAAAAAATAATAGTGTGTAGCCTAAAAGTGTGCCAAGAATGCCCTTTGAGGGACAAACCAAACCAAATAATTAAAAAGTAAACCAGTATGACTGATGAAAAGGTGATAATTCCTGACAAGTTATTTTGTTTGCATGCCGGTGAAATCATTTGTTTGCTGAAACGGAATATGTTCAAGATAGATAAATACATCTGTGACATGCATACATCTTTTCTACATCTTTTGAGACGACCGGGCTGTCTCGGCAATAATTAAATCAAGTGAACTCGGTGGCCCCCACCACTTCTAATCGGCTGACTCGACACTGTTCGTCTCACCTTATCTCTTCCTACCTGCGCAAAAATCAGCGATGCATCCTGCGCAATGATGCGGAAACTGAAGTAAATCTCTGAATAAACAAGCAGAATTATATTTCCTGCAAAACTTAATTTGCATGCATGGCTGGGCAACTCTGCCGGCGTTGCAAGTGACGTCGCTCTGAAATTAGTTTCTGACATAATCGATGCCAGCGTTCGTGAGCTACACTCTGTCGTTTGTTACCAGTTTATTGGGTGTAAAGTATTCCTGTTTAACGAGAGATAGAGTTCTGGGGGCCACTGTTTTATCGTCTTCGTAACCCCCGCCCTACTCTCATCCCCGCCTCAATCTCCATGTTTAAAGAGGAAAATTGAAAACTGTCATTATTTCTCGATTATGTTGTCTGCAAAGGATAGTTTCCAATTTATCTCGGTTGAATGAAGCAAATCTCGAAGATAGTTAATTAGCGTTCGTCTATTTAAAATTGCCCGATTTTTCTGACTTTATTACCTGTTGCCACTTTTTGGTTAGCTGGGACTTTGTAGTCAATTAGAAAGATCGGCTAATTTATAACTATATTTAGCTGTCTCCGGAGACTGCCAAGACAAACCTGGTTACCACCATAATTATACATTGCTAAGGAAGGTATCTTATTCCTTGCTCATGGAAATCACTTAAAAGATAAATATAAAGAATACTTAAAAGATACTAAAAAGTTACTTAAAATATATTAAGTATATTTTTAATATTGTCAGATTTCGGTGAAGTTTTCGTTTAGTATAAAATTAAAATTTAATTATTAACAAACTATTTTAATTCAATTATTTTTCTTTTTTTTACAAGATAACATTTTTCCAATAATGCGCCTTTCTGGAGCAACAGAAACATAGTCTTTCTTATTATATTCATTGAAAACATTAATTAGACTAAGGTGGGCAACAAATGAGCGTAGAGCGACAAACCAAACCATTAAAAAGTAAACATGTATGACTGTGATAAAAATTCCTGTCAGGTTATTTTGTTTTCAAGTCTGTGAAATCTTGTTATCTGAAATGGATATGTTCCAAATACATAAATATATCTGTGACATGCATAACTTTTCTTCTTCAAAGTTACGAGGGCAAACCAAACATTTTTAAAATTATAATTCATTAAAAAATTAATTAGCCTAAAGTGTGCAAAAACTCACCGAGTATTATATTTACAGTCTATATATATATATATATATATATATATATATATATATATATATATTATTTTGATATTTACCATCGCCAATATTTAGAGTGACAAACCAAACCAAATAAAAAAATTGCAAACAAGTAAGACTGTGATAAAAATTCCTGTCAAGTTATTTGGTTTGTATGGCTGTTAAATGTTGTGTTTGCTGAAATGAAATATGTTCCAGATAGATAAATACATCTGTGACATGCATATGTGTTTTCTACATCTTTTGAGAAGAACGGGATGTCTCGGCAATAATTAAATCAGGTGAACTCGGTGGCCCCCACTACTTCTGATCGGCTGACTCGACACTGTTCGTCTCACCTTATCTCTTCCTACCTGCGCAAAAATCAGCGATGCATCCTGCGCAATGATGCGGAAACTGAAGTAAATCTCTGAATAAACAAGCAGAATTATATTTCCTGCAAAACTTAATTTGCATGCATGGCTGGGCAACTCTGCCGGCGTTGCAAGTGACGTCGCTCTGAAATTAGTTTCTGACATAATCGATGCCAGCGTTCGTGAGCTACACTCTGTCGTTTGTTACCAGTTTATTGGGTGTAAAAAGTATTCCTATTTAACGAGAGATAGAGTTCTGGGGGCCACTGTTTTATCGTCTTCGTAGCCCCCGCCCTACCCTCATCCCCCGCCTCAATCTCCATGTTTAAAAGAGGAAAATTGAAAACTGTCATTATTTCTCGATTATGTTGTCTGCAAAGGATAGTTTCCAATTTATCTCGGTTGAATGAAGCAAATCTCGAAGATAATTAATTAGCGTTCGTCTATTTAAAATTGCCTGATTTTTATGACTTTATTACCGGTTGCCACTTTTTGGTTAGCTGGGACTTTGTAGTCAATTAGAAAGATCGGCTAATTTATAACTATATTTAGCTATCTCCGGAGATTGCCAAGACAAACCTGGTTACCACCATAATTATACATTGTTTAGAAAGGTATCTTTGTTTATTTGGAAACCACTTAAAAGATAAGTATAAAGGATACTTAAAAGATACTAAAGTTTAAAATATATTAAGATTTTTTTAATATTGTCAGATTTTGTGAAGGTTTATTTTAGTATAAAATTAAAATTTAATTATTAACAAACTATTTTAATTCATTTTCTTTTTATTTTTCTTTTTTTTTTTACAAAGATAACATTTTTCATAATTTCAAACATGAGCAACAGAAACGAGTCTTTCTTATTATATTCATTGAAAACATAGTAGTCAGACTAAGGGGGCTAATTTTTTAACAAATTAGCTTTTTAGAGCGACAAAACCAAACCATTAGTCAAATTTGGTAAACATGTGCAAAATGGCTGTGAAAAAATCATTCTGTTAGGTTATTTTGGTGATAATTCTTCAAGTTTGGTTTTCAATCTTGTTATCTGAAATGGATATGTTCCAGATAGATAAATATATCTGTGGCATGCATATGTTTTGATCTTCAAAGTCTTCGAGGGAAAAAGCAAACATTTTTTTAAATTATAATTCATTAAAAAGTTAATTAGCCTAAAGTTTGCAAAAAATCACTGAGTATTATATTTACAGTCTATATATATGATAAATATATATATATATATATAATATATATTATTATTATTTTTTATATTTACCATCAAAAATATTTAGAGTGACAAACCAAACCAAATAAAAAAAGTAAACAAGTAATTACTGGTGATAAAAATTCCTGTCAATTTATTTGGTTTTCAAGTCTGTAACATCTTGTTTGCTGAAATGGAATATGTTCCAGATAGATAAATACATCTGTGACATGCATATGTGTTTTCTACATCTTTTGAGAAGAACGGGCTGTCTCGGCAATAACCAACTCAGGTGAACACGGTGGCCCCACTACTTCTGATCGGCTGACTCGACACTGTTCGTCTCACCTTATCTCTTCCTACCTGCGCAAAAATCAGCGATGCAGCCCGCGCAATGATGCGGAAACTAAAGTAAATCTCTGAATAAACAAGCAGAATTATATTTCTGCAAAACTTAATTTGCATGCGTGGCTGGGCAACTCAGCCGTTGCAAGTGACGTCGCTCTAAAATTAGTTTCTTACATAATCGATGCCAGCTTTCGTGAGCTCCTCGCTGTCGTTTGTTACCAGTTTATTGGGTGTAAAGTATTCATGTTTAACGAGAGATAGTTCTGGGGGCCACTGTTTTATCGTCTTTGTAGCCCCCGCCCTACTCGCACCCCACGCCCCTATCTCCATGTTTAAAAGAGGAAAATTGAAAACTGTCATTATTTCTCGATTATGTTGTCTGCAAGGATAGTTTCCAATTTATCTCGGTTGAATTGAAGCAATTCTCGAAGATAATTAATTAGCGTTCGCCTGTTTAAAATTGCCCGATTTTTATGACTTTATTACCTGTTGCCACTTTTGGGTTAGCTGGGACTTTGTAGTCAATTAGAAAGGTTGGCTAATTTTAAACTATGTTCAGCTTCCACCGGAGACTGCCAAGACAAGCCTAGTTACCGACATAATTATACATTGTTTAGAAATGTATTTTATTCATTGCTTATTGAAACCAACATCTTACTTAAAAGAGTATAATTTTTTATTATTGTCAGATTCAAATTGAATGCCTCTTTAAAGTTCTGTGTCACTGAATCTGAATTAATATAATCTTTTTTTATTCATTTTAAAGTTTTATATTTCCCTGAAATGTTTTTAAAAAGTCATGTGGATAAAGCACACATTTTTTTTAAATTATACTTCATTAAAAAGTTAATAAGCCTAAAGTGGGCAAAAAATGACCGTAGAGCGGCAAACCAAACCAAATCATTAAAATGTAAAAAAAAGTATGACTGATGAAAAGGTGATATGTGCGTCATGTTATTTGGTTTTCCTGTCTGCCTTCTTAAAGTTCTGATACACTGAAACAAAATCAAGATCTTTTTCTCGTTCAATTTAAAATTCAATATTTCCCTAGATCATTTTAAAAGTCATGTAGGAAAAGCAAGAACTTTTTAAATGTTGTACTTCAATAAAATATTAATTAACCGAAATTACCGTAAAAGGGACAAACTAAACCATTAAAAAGAAAACAAGTATGACTGTGATAAAAATTCCTGTCAAGTTATTTGGTTTTCAAGTCTTGCGTGAAAGATCTGCAGAAACGTAATATGTTCCAGATATATCTGTGACATGCATATAAGTTTTCTACGTCTTTTGAGAAGAACTGGCTGTCTCTGCAATAATTAAATCAACTGAACTCGGTGGCCTCCACCACATCTGATCGGCTGACTCGACACTGTTCGTCTCACCTTATCTCTTCCTACCTGCGCAAAAATCAGCGATGCAGCCCGCGCAATGATGCGGAAACTGAAGTAAATCTCTGAATAAACAAGCAGAATTATATTTCTGCAAAACTTAATTTGCATGCGTGGCTGGGCAACTCAGCGCTTTGCAAGTGACGTCGCTCTGAAATTAGTTTCTGACATAATCGATGCCAGCTTTCGCGAGCTACTCGCTGTCGTTTGTTACCAGTTTATTGGGTGTAAAGTATTCATGTTTAACGAGAGAAAGTTCTGGGGGCCACTGTTTTATCGTCTTCGTAGCCCCCGCCCTACTCGCACCCCACGCCTCTATCTCCATGTTTAAAAGAGGAAAATTGAAAACTGTCATTATTTCTCGATTATGTTGTCTGCAAGGATAGTTTCCAATTTATCTCGGTTGAATGAAGCAATTCTCGAAGATAATTAATTAGCGTTCGCCTGTTTAAAATTGCCCGATTTTTATGACTTTATTACCTGTTGCCACTTTTGGGTTAGCTGGGACTTTGCAGTCAATTAGAAAGGTTGGCTAATTTTTAACTACATTTTGCTTTCTCCGGATACTGCCAAGACAAGTCTAGTTACCACCATAATTATACATCGTTAAGAAATGTATTTTATTCTTCGTTTATTGTATGTAGTAAAAGAAAAAGTTAATTAGTAAAATTAACTGTTTAAAGATAGGTATTTCTTTTATATTGTCAGATTTCGATGAAGCTTTAGTTTAGTATAAAATTAATATTTAAATGTTATGAAGTCATTTTAATTCAAGTTTTTTCTCTATTTTTTGCAAGCCGTTAGAAAACATTCTTGCATTAATTTTTGGTTGAACATATAAGAATTTTTTTCTTTTGATATTCCGTTGAAACATCATGGTAACATCATTAATTTGAAATGACGGTAAATTAAACAGATGAGGTTTTGGACATGCCGTATTGAATCAACATATACTGGAGAGCAAACATTTCTAAGCAGGAGTATAAGGAATTGACAAAACATCTTGAATAATTGATAACACTTATCACATTTGTTTATTGAAACCGGATCGACACACCATTTTACTTAAAAGATAATACTTTTTTAAAAATATTGTCAGATTTTAATAAAGCTTTAGTTTAGTATAAATGTAACATTTAAATATTATGAAACTGTTTTAATTCTATTTTTCTTCTATTTTTGCAAACTATAAGATACAATGTTTCCAATAATTTGCCTTTTTTGGAGGGACAGATACGTAGTTTTTCTTATGATATTTATTGGAAATGTTATGGCAACATTATTAATTTGGAATTACGCTAAACAAAAGAAATGGGGTTTTGGACACGCCGTTTTGGATTAACATATATTGAAGAAAAAAACAATTCTAATCAGTAGAATAAAAAATTGACAGAGCATCTTAAATAATCGATAACACTTATTACATAAGTATGCGTGTGAGTATTAAATATTATTTTCCTACCTCAAACTGTAGCATTATCCGCCATAAGAACTCTAGCAGCCCCATAAAATTTAGCCTTCGTAAAGTTGTCAGAGTTAATCATAAAATCGAGTGCAGTGCATGTCGTCAAATGTAAAAAGTCAATGGCTTCACCTGACGAGAGCAGAGGACAGATCATCATAAGTAGATACACCAATACCAATATACACCAATGCGAATAACCAAGATACTTCCATGCGATGCAAGTGTTTATCAAGAAAATCATGTTCTGTCGAGAAGCGGAAATTTGCTGCAAAAATTGCACGGGGCAAGTCCATTGGGATGGGTTATGAAACACGTATATTCCACGTTTTATCAGTTGAAAGGAGTTTGCAAGTTTGTTTTAAGGGTCTGTCTATCTTCTTCTTTACCTCAAAAACTAAATTGATGAAAGGATAAAGTAATTTGTTGCAAGTTTTTTATTCTGTAGGCCTGTAACCAAGTCATAATGATAACTTAATTACCGCGGGCTACACAAAACTATGCAAACCTGTGGTATGCAAAGGGAATTAAGGGTATAAAAATTAGTTCCAAATCTATTACAACAAATAACTTCAATATAATAATGATGTTATTTTCTAAAAATTATGCATATAATTCCTATATTTTTCAGATTTTAAATAAATTATTAATGAAATAATTTTCATTAATATATAATCAGTTCTTTATAATGCAAATGACAAAAAGTGTTTTATAAATTTACAAATATTAAATAAAATATAACAAATTTTTCCCCTCATTATTAAAAAAATGCTTTTATTTCAAATTTTAACATTTTGACCAAAACTAGGCCTTTGAAATTATTGAATTTGACTCAATTACTAAACAAGAAATGGGTTAAAATAAAATTCAATATTTTAAATATATATTTTTTTATTTTTTTATATAGATAGGTGTCTTTATTTTTTCATTCTTTACCTATTTTTATTGGCTACATAAAAAGATGGTTTAGGTTTCTTATTATTAGCAGTTTCTTATTATTAGATTTCTTATTAAATTTAAAACTCAAAAAAAAAAAAAAAAAAAATTTTTTTTACAGAAACAAAATTAAAAAACGTACACAGAGCTTTTATTAAATTACAAAAAGACAATAAGTAATGGATCATTTTCTTGCAAAATAATTTGTGCAAGCAAAAACCAATACAAACATACAACACCATTTTTTAATGAATCTTAAGTTTTATTTCAGATACACTCTGTTAAAAAAAAATTTCTAATTCGAAATTCTAAAAGCGCAGACTACAGCAATTTTTAAACCCGTATATTATACTGTTAACAAACTGAATCGATTGTTCATTAACTTGAATAATGCAAGCGTGAAATTAATAACGTTTAAGCACTACATCGTTGTTCAGATAAACTTCAACCCCAAGAAAGATTTATCGGGCAGACTGAAAATCTTCCCTGTGGGTTATTCATCACAATGCAAGAGATTAAATATTCCATTACTTATGCAGGGTGCATTCAATTAATGTTGAATTTTAACTCTGCCACTAAGTAAAAAAAAAAAACCATAATAAGAAAGTATTGATATTTTTATAGGTAAAAGTATTTATGGTGTGAATAGTTCACCACACAGACTAGTAGTAGTTTGATAAAACCTGTTATTAGTAAAGATAATATGGTGAAGCTGTAATTTTATTGAGAATACTGCAAAATGGGCTACTGAGTTGACAACAGCAATGGGGATGCATCACACTTTTATGAGTAATGTCCTAGATAGGCAAATCAGCAATCAAATTTCCAAGTTAAAAAGGGCATTTTACTCTATTAATATTCAGTATTTATCCAATAGAAGTACACTGATTTAATGTGAAAGCTGAAAACTTCCAGTTCTCAATTTGCTGGGCTTTCTAACTATTCTTCTCCAGGATGGAAGTACTATCACCTGCTCTATCCCGGCGGTGGCATGGATGTTTGTAGTGGTTCGTCATTCAATTTAAACAGTAGATCCCGGTCTCATATGACTGTAGAGCGTCACGGAGCCAAGTCAGATTTCTACCTAAGGGTGCTCCATCACAACGCAAGCTTCCTTTTTCCTTCATCCTTTGAGTTCCTACGGGTTCGTGGGCTTGGTCTAGTTGCCTACCAAGTGGGATAAGAGACAACAACATTGTATAACCAACAGACACAATTATGAACAGCCCGTCGTCATTTGGTGCTGACTAATTTTCGTTTATACGCAGTTACAATATTTCGTTTATAGGAAGACGTATGATACACAATGATTACTAATACCATCAAATGGCAGCACGTATTAAACAGAACGTATTTGAAGACTACGAACAGTAGAATCCAAAAAAGGAAGAAAAGGAAACTAGCCAGTTAATGGTGATGGTAATCTGTCTTACAACAGCTGCATAATAATGAGAATCCTGCGGCAATAGACAATATCTGCTTTGTTTACAAGCAGATATTGTGTATGTTTACAAGTAGACGAACATATATGCTTTGTTTGCAAGCAGATACGTTCATTTACTAGCTCTATATAGACATCCATTGCCGTGATTTCAATTAACCTATGCTATTAATGAGATATTTTGCAGATGTATATACACAAGAATCATCAATAAGTCAGAATGGATAAGACTTGTCTAGATATTATTCGCGCATTCATGATAACTGGATCTTCGCTTTTGGAATGCCCCTTCGAAAGCTGCAATGCAGAGCAGCACATTGTTTATCGTCAACGACACAATACATGCAATTGTTCGTTATATGCTCAGTTTCTGTCGAATTTTATTTATTATGATTATTCAACGGGAGTACTTGGGCTATTTTAGAAAAAAATCCTTACAAAGTCAGAAAATAAAACTGTAGAAACCTTTCAATTAATTTCTTATATCAATTATATTTCTTATTTATATCAATTATATTTCTTAAACATGATTTTTTGACAATAATTGACGACTTCCTTGGTTTTCATTGTTGCCTTATTTGGTTTTAAAAAATCATGTATGGAACATGAATACTAAAAAGAATTTTTGTTTGCCACTCTGTACAAGTCTAACCATGAAATTGAGAATACGTTATTTTCAAGAAATATCAAAATGTTTCTTAATCTTTATTAAGTTTTGTGATTATTTTATATTCCTTATATAAAGACAAAAACAAATAAATATATTTTTTAAATTTTTGCCTTTGTATATTATAAGGCATATATTTATATATAGTATAGCCCTTAATAAATGAACCTCTGCTTTGTGACACTTCGCAAGTTTTTAAATGCGTTTCTTTTTAGTATTGGGAATTCTCTGAACAGTTTTGTTTTGGTACATGCGCAATTTACAGCATTTATTTCATGAAATATATCAATGCTAAAAATGTTTAATAAATTTTTGATTTTTTTTTTTGTGAAATAAAAATGAATGATTAAATATTTTTTACTATATAAAGGTTAATAAATGAACCTCTGATTTATGACATCTAATAAATTTTTAATTGTGTCTCTTTTTACACTCATGTCCATAAATTAAGGAGGATAATTCAGAATCACACAGAAATTGAACACTAAAATAAAAATTTCACCTGCAGAATTATCACACACATCTTGAAGAAGAATATGCAAATTACAGACGGAAACCACCAGATGGCGCGGATCAGTACGTCACAATGACGAGTGTAAGAGAGGGTATATAAGGAATGGTGGCAAAGAAGTAAAATTGTTCAAGCGCTTTAAAAGCCTTTCAGTGCAATAACCGCATAGTTATGGCACAAAGCAACAGTGGTTGGATGATTTTTACGTGGTAGAATTATCGGGCGACTGGAATGTGGACGTACCCAGCTCGAAGTACCACCAAGAGAACTTGGAATCGTCCAGAGTGTCATCTCCAGGCATTGGCAACGATGACAGGCCACATCTATCGGGATGTCATTTGAAACAACATGTACGTTTGTTTCGGGGCGCCATGGGTGCTGAATTTCTGTTTATGGATGACAACGTCCGTCCTCACAGTGCAAACATTGTAGACGAATGCCTTCAATTGGAGGATATCACCAGTATGGATTGGCCAGCATACTCACCGGACTTGAATCCGATAGAGCATGGGATATGCTTGGCCGACGAATTGCAGCCCGTCAACCCCCTCCCACCTGTCAACCGGAATTCGGAGGCATTGCTTGATGCGTGGTGTAATATTCCCCAAAATCAGATTGATAATTTGATACTCAGCATGCCTAGGCGTTGTAAGGCCTGTATTGCATCGTCCGGGAGACATACTCCATATTAACCATCATACTAACCATGTTATACTGTTTTTTATAAATAGGTTCTTTTTTGAAATTTGCTCAGGGAGTAAAAATCGCAATTTTTATTAATTATGTCAAACATATAGCATCTTTTTTGCTCTTTATCTTTTGTTTAATAAATAGACTTTACAAATAAGTCAAATTTGTTTCGCTTCTGTCTCTTTCTTTGCCTGAACTTCATTATCTTTAATTTATGGACATGAGTGTGTTATTGGGAATTCTTTGATCAGTTTTACTTTTGTACATATGCAATTTGCATGTCTTATTTCTTGAAATATATCAGTGTTAAAAATATTTAATTAATTCTTGATCTTTTTTGTGAGATAAAAATGAATGATTTGATTTATAATGCATATAATAAAATTTAATACAACTACATATATATTTAAAGAAATAAATAAAATATAAAATTATATTTTTATAATTTTGATATAATTTAAGAAAGGAAAATAATGTGAAATTGATTTTAGCAACAAAATTATTTAAACACATATATTTTTATGACTTTCGAAATCGGCAACTTTTTTTTCAAAGTTGTTAAAGAGTTTTTCATTTTATAGTAAATAAGATCTCCAACACATATTTTGCATATGACCTTATCATCATCAAGAGGGCCACAACAGCCCCATGGTGGGACAAGGCCACCTGCCTACTTGGTAGATTTCAAGACAGGAGATGTTTTAATTTTTACGGGGTAGGGTTGTCATTCCGACGCTCAGCAGTGATATTAGACCAGGGCCTACTGTTTAAAATGGATTCCGAACCACTGCACACATTCATGGCACCACCTCAAACTCGAAACATGTGGCATCGAGCTCCAGAGCTCTAATCACTCGGCCATCAGGCCCATTTTACACGAACCAATATTTATCATTGTTTTAATTGTAAAAACACTGAGATGATATTTAAAAAAAACTGTGAATAATTCATTTAATTAATTTATACAGATAATTTCCAAAACTTTCTTTTAATTAAAATGTTATAAATACCAAACTAAAAGTTAAAATTTGTTTCACTTAATCGGAAATAATTATTTGTAAATTTTATGTATGAAGAAATTATTCAGATATATGTATTTTGTAATTTTTACAAAACCCTTTTACAACGGCTATTGTTTTCTTGAATTCATCATAGAAAATATATTATGATTTAATTTTTTAGATAATATTTTCTTCTAAATTAGGCTTAAATTATTGGATGGAAGATTCTTGGAAAGTTTTGCATTATTTATTATCAGATTTGATATTATTAAATAATACTATAAATATACTATAGATACTATAGATATTAAATAATACTAAATAAGATCTTATATACAGATTTTGCATATGAACTTATATTCAATTTAAATATCATTTTTAAGTAAACCAATGTTCAAATTTATCATTGCTTTGATTGTGAAAACACTGAGATAAGATTAAAAACAATGTGAATAATTAATTTAATGAATTCCTACAGATAATTTCCAAAACTTAGTTTTCGATAAAATGTTATAAATACCAAATTAAAAGTTAAATTTTTGTTTAAACTTTATATGAAATTATTAGTACCTTTTTGTATATGGGAAATATTATTCAGATATATATTTTGTAATTTCTATAAAAAATTTTTACATGGCTTCTGTTTTCTTGAATTAATAAAAAAAATCATAGGAAATATGATATTATTTAATTTTTAGCTGATAATTTCTTCCAAATTAGGCTTAAATTAATGAATGAAAGATTCTTGGAAAGATTTGCATTAATTACCCTTGAATGTAAAGTTCTGCTTTTGGAAAAATTAATAAGAAAGAACAACATGGACAAAGCATTAGTTGAATAATGAAGGGGTCGTTTTAAAAACTGTGTTGTAGTAAACTTTTTATGCTCGAAGTTTTTATCTTTCAAACAAACAAAAAATAAAAATTACTTCCACCATCTCTGGATTTGTTAGTTTTTAATTGAATGTATATATTGTCTTCCTCATCATTAATTAACATTTCCGTTATTTTTTACGAGTTAGAAAAGTACTTAAAAAATATAAACTAATGAATTATTCTTTTTTTCTTTTTTTTTTTTTTGAAATTCTCTAAACATTTACTTTAATTAAAATATGACATTTTTTTGTTCCGCTTTAAAATGTTGATTGAAGCTAAACAGCAGAAGAAAAAAAAAAAGCGATTCTGTTTTGGATAAAAAATTATAATTTAGTTTTCTTTTTGGGATTATTTTTAGAAAGGATCAATTAATAAGGAGCACGTTTTTTGTTTGTATCATAATTTGGAACGTCACCTTAGAAAAACTTTTACCTTTTAAGAAAATAAATGGTTTTAAAATTTTATGTTTCATTCCTTATGAAAATAAATAAAATATTTTATATAGAAAACAATTATAAAAGTTTAATTTATATTAATGTACTAGTAATAATAATTTCAAATACTGAAAGAAAATATTTATTAATTTGCGGAAACATCACGTTTTATTAAAAAGATGTTAGCAACGAAATAATTTACAGAAATCTATTTTTTTGAGTTTTGAAATCTGCAACTTTTTTCCAAGTTATTAAACATTTTATATTAAGTAATATTATAAAAGATCTTTTACACAAATTTTGCATATGAACTTATATTCAATTTAAATATCATTTTGCATGAACCAATTTTAAAATTTCTTATTTCTTTAATTATAAAATCACTGAGATAATAATAAAAAATAACTGTAAATAATTCATGAATAATAATATAATTTCCAATTATTAAATTATTAATTTTTATTATATTTACCATTCATGCAATAATAAAATTTTCAGATAATTTCAAATATTTGTTTTCGTTAAAATATTATAAATACTAAATTAAAAGTTTATATTTTTTTTTAACTTAATCTGAAATTATTAGTGGCTTTTGTGTAATGAAAAATTATTTAGATGTATATTTTGTAATTTCTACTAATCCCTTTTTAAATGGTTTGTGTCTTCTGGAATCAATCATAGAAAATATGTTATGATTTAATTTTTTAGCTATTATTTTTCTTCCAAATTAGGCTTAAATTAATGAACGAAAGATTCTTTTAAAGAGTTGCATTATTTATTATCAGATTTGATTTTTATTTAAATAATACTAAATAAGATCTTCCACAGAGATTTTGCATGTGAACTTATGGGCCTGAATGGCCGAGTGTCAGCGCTCTGGCGCTCGGGGCTACCGGTTTCGGGTTAGAGTACCGGCGGTGCCATGGATGTTTGTAGTAGTTCGGTGTCCTCTTTAAGCCGTAAGTCCCGGTCTCCTACGACTGTAAGAGCGTCACGGAGCAGAAGTCAGACTTCTACCTACGGATGTTCCATCAGAGCAGAAGCTGCACCTCTTCCCTCCTCCATGGGGATGACAACAACAACTACAAGGGTTTAAATGTTTTTAACTCAATCTGAAATTATTAGTGTCTTTTGTTTAATGAAAAATTATTCAGATATATATTTTGTAATTTCTACGTAAGATATTTATATAGTTTGTGTTTTCTTGAATTAATAATAGAAAAAATATTATTAATTAATTTTTTTAGTTAATATTTTCTTCTAAATTAGGCTTAAATTAATGAATGAAAGATTCTTGGAAATATTTGCATTATTTATTATCAGATTTCATTTTTATATTAAATAATATTAAATAAGAACTTCCATACAGATTTTGCACATGAACTTATATTCAATTCAAATATCATTTTTACATAAACCAATATTGAATAATAATACCAATATTAAAAACCAATATTGAATAATAATACCAATATTAAAATCAATATTATTCCAATATGAAAGATTCTTGGAAAAATTTGCATTATTTATTATCAGATTTCATTTTTATATTAAATAATACTAAATATGATCTTCCATACAGATTTTGCATATGAACTTATATTCAATCAAATATCATTTTTACGTAAACCAATATTGATTTATCATTACTTTGATTGTGAAAACACTTAGATAAGATTGAAAAAAAAATTGTGAATAATTAATTTAATGAATTTCCAAATCCTTGTTCTAGTTATCTAGTCAGAATGTTAAGAATAATAAATTAAAAGTTTAAATTTTATTAACTTAATTTGAAATTATCAGTAACTCTTCTGTAAAGAAAATTATTCAGATATATATATTTTGTAATGTCTATAAAGGTTTTACATGGTTTGTGTTTTCTTGCATTAATAATAGAAAAATCATGGAAAATATGTCATGATTTAATTTTTAGCTAATATTTTTCTTCTAAATTAGGCTTAAATTAATGAATGAAAGATTCTTGGAAAGATTTGCATTAATTACCCTTGAATGTAACGTTCTGCTTTTGGAAAATTAATAAGAAAGAATAACATGGACAAGCTTTAGTTAAATAATGAAGGGGGTCGTTTTTAAAAACTGTGTTGTAAACTTTTTATGCGCGAAGTTTTTATTCTATCCTTCAAAAGAAAAAATTACTTCCACCATCTCTGGATTTGCTAGTTTTTAATTGAATGTATATATTGTCTTCCTCTTCATTAATTAACATTTCGTTATTTTTTACGAGTTAGAAAAGTACTTAAAAAAAAAAAATATAAACTAATGAATTATTCTTTTCTTTCTTTTTTTTTTTGAAATTCTCTAAACATTTACTTTAATTAAAATATGACATTTTTTTGTTCCGCTTTAAAATGTTGATTGAAGCTGAACAACAGAAGAAAGCGGCTCTGTTTGTTTTAAAGATAAAAAAATTAACATTCAGTTTTCTTTTCGGATTATTTTAAGAAAGGATCAATTAATAAGGAGCACATTTTTTTGTTTGTATCATAATTTGGAATGTCATTTTTAGAAAGAAAAACTTTTAACTCTAAGAAAATAAAAGGGTTTTTAAATTTTATTTTTTATCTTATACATGAAAATAAATAAAATATTTTATATACAACAAATATAAAGTTAAATTTATAATGCACTGGTAATAATTCAATTTCAAATTCTGGTGGAGAATATTTATTAATTATTTGGAAAAATTAGGTTAATTAATAAATCAGTTTTTTATTAAAAAGATAAAAAAAAGTTTAATTTTAAAGTGCATTTTCAGAAAATATAAAGATAATTTTTGTGCATTAACGTCTGTATATATTTAATTATTACTCTTTAATTATGTAAATTATTTATAAAAGCAAAAATAAATCTTATTGAAACCCATAATCATATTTCCTTTCTTAAAAAAACCTTCCTAATTAAAATAAGCAAAATTTGATTTAATTTTTCAAAATAACCATTTTTTATCAGCACCGTTTAGATTATGATATACTACTGTGTCCAAAAAGTAAGACTCATTTTTCAATTTAAATTTGGGAATATGGTTTTCGAAATTTTTTACTTTAGGTTTAGCACTGTCTTGACATTTGTGGGGAATATGACGTGTCAAATAATATTCATGAGTGTTTGAAAAACTCGTTTCCTTTTATAGAGACGCTATCTGGAAAAATGATTTCGGCGATTTTTGAAACGTTTGAACTAATTGAGCAAGAACTTGCATTACATTTTGTTTGTTGAAAGTATATAATGTTGCAGAAAGTATCGTTGAGCATTCCTCTATTGGAAAGAAATGTTTAGAAGTGGAATAAACAGTTGAAAAAGAAGGCAGAGAACGCGTTGAAGACGAAGAGCCCTTTTTGAAATTCCAACATCAACAGCAGCAGGTCTCTGATTGTAAATCGGCAGTTTGCAAAGCACCAAATCTTGCTTTGTTCCTCGTTTTCAAATCTCGTTTGAGGCTGGTGGTCGACCAAGGGTCTCTCCATCTTCAACGCGTTCTCTGCCTTCTTTAACTGTTTTATTCCACTGCTAAACATTTCTTTCCGATAGAGGAATTCTCACCGAATGCCTTCTACAACATTCCGTTTCCGCAAACGAACTGTAATGCATGTTCCTTGCTCACTAGTTCAGTCATTTCAAAAATCGCCGGAATCAGTTTGAGAGTCTCACAAGCGTAACTCAAACGCTAATGAATATTCTGACGTCAAATGCCATGCAGATGACAAGGACAGTGCCAGCAACCTAAAAAAGAAACAAAAATTGAAATATATATATATATATATATATATATATATATATATAACATATTAGTTTTTATAAATTGTAAATATACAGCAAAAAAAAGTCTCATTAAAACACATAATATTTTTTCCTTTTCTAAAATAAAAAATAAAAACTTCATAGTTAATATGTGTAGAAATTTGATTTAAATGTTTTCGAAATACCTATTTATCAGGAATTTTAGGTTATGACATATATTTATGAGGAATAAAATTCGATATAGAGAAAGACTCTTTTTCCATTTTAGAGCACGTTTGGCATACCCTAGATGTTTTAACAAAATCGATATAGATAAAAACTCTTTTCCTTTTTTTAGAGCGCTTTGACATGTCCTAGATAACTGGAAAGGCTGACGTGTATCAGACGCAGCGTTACCCAAGGTCCACAAAGAGAGCTGGCAAATTTTACTCACATTGTGACATTGTGAAAATGGATGAGGATTTACATTATTCTCCTCTGTACCTCAAAACCAACGGAAAGACCTTCTGGCTCGCCGATTTAATATACTTTCCTACTAGAACAAACATGATGCAGACTCGTGGCCCAGTAGCAAAGTGAACAATTAGTCTGCATTAAGACTGAAGTTCGAATCTCTTGGTGGCTTTGTTGTAGTAGCTGATTTTATAAACAAAGAGACTCGGTAAAGAATTTAATAATGTGTTAAAAGCATCTTGCGTTGATGGTCAAACTGCCTTTGGAAGATTTATGTGTTTTATAGCATTTTGATTGGTTTGGTTTGTCGCTCTACTGTCATCTTGTGCACAGGAGGAAAGGCTAAACAGACCGGGGCCTACAGTTTGAAGTGGATTCCATTTCAATTCACACACATCCATGCCACCGCCAGTATTCGAATCGGGAGCAAAGGACTAGATCCAGAGCTTCAGCCAATGGGCCATCAAGTCACATACGTTTTTGGAAATCAATTTCGCATCAATAGAATTAAAACTCTAACTTTTTATGTAATTAAGACTCTAAATCTGAGCCAATAATTTACTTTGACTTGAATTCTTCCACCACTGAAATGCAATAAATATAGCGTTATTGGTGTTGATGCCTGTAATAAAATCCTCAGGAGCAGCATCCAGGGATTTCGCACCTTTTTTAAACCCAACCTATGGCTTTTGGGGTCTATTGATATACAATGAACACGTCTCCACCTCACATATTGACAAGATCAGGGGTGGCTAACCAGCGACCAGCCTTAACAGGCAATATTTTTCCAACCACTGAATGGGTCCACTTTTACAAAAAATATTTATTTTTTAAATGGCCAAAGTAGCAACACCAAATGCATTAAACATACAATTTGTGCATCTATGTTCAAAAATAGTGTCGAAATTATGAGAAAAAAATTAATTTTCATTTTGAAATAATATTATTCTAACTATATGACTGATGATTATTGTATATTTTATTTATGAGTTCGCAGAATAATTAAATTATATTCAGAACTCATGATTTTTATTTTGTTTGGAAATTTTGAACATTTTTATAAAATTCTTTATTTTAATTAAAACGTGACCATCTCTGACTAGCAAAGTCGAAGGTTCGAATCTAAGCCCAGCTCTTTCGCTATTCAGAAAAAAAGACTCTGTTGAAGTTGTTAGTGCTTTTGGTTGCCCACCTACGAATCAGTTAATTTTTTTTATTTGGACTTTTTTACAATATATATTTTCCATGTAAGAATAATAGTAAACACAAAAATAAAAATTGTTTAAAAAAAGAATCAATAAAAACTCATTTGCAAGAAAAATGGCTTTGGTGGATTTTTAATAGGGGATATATAATTTTATATGGGCCCTCAGAGTTACGATGCATTTTTTTTGGCCCGCATGGATCATTGGGTTGGTCACCTGTGAGAAGATGATTCTCAATTGCTTCTTGACTGCCTCTTTTACAGAAAAACTATTATTTCATTTATCATATTTAACCTTATCATCAAACTCGTTTTGATATGACGAATGTTTTCCGCCATTTCATTCCTTTTTCTGTTGTAAAAATCTTGATTTTTTAATAGTAACTGTAACGTACTATTTCTTTTTGATTTGTATTCTTCGAAATTTATTTTTTTGGCACGATTTCTAACTTTTAGATGCCACAATTTTTGTAAATTTTCATGATGATGGAAGGTTAAAATATGTTTTTATCCCCAAATTACCTACTGTATGAGTTTTTTAAAGTCAAATCGAATCCTGGTGATTCGGACCAATTTCTATATTTATACTCTTAAAATTTAAAGATTATTTTTTCGATTTAATATTTTATTTTGTTTGAAACTTTTTGTTATTTTTATTTTATCTTACTTTTATTTTTATTAAAAGTATTTTTAAATTTATAAAATTACAATTTTAATTTTTAGAACTTTTATTTTTATCATCTACTAACTTTAAGCAGTCGATTATAATCGTAAAATATATATTAACTAAGATGAGAAGGTTAAGGTATATCTATTAAATATTGGTACTCCGTAAGTGGTACGCCAGTAAAATTGTTTATTATTCTTTAAACTTTTTATTAAATTTCATATTTATTTGTTTCATTTTCCCTGTTCCATAGACGCTCTTATCAATGGATTCTTTATTTAAATGAGGAAATATTTCTTCAATAGTACATATGCGCATAATTTAATTTAATCCCGAATCTAGAATAGATTACAAAATATTTTAAAAACAAACCGAATCCCCTGTTTACTTATATTTGAAACACACACCAACAGCACCCCTTCCATTCAACACTATATTCAATTCTCGTCCTAGGGCCAATTGTCCCCATTTTTGCCCTTTTAAAATTTAAAGATTTTTAAATTTTTATTCGTTTTTAATCTTTTTTTTTATTTGTGTTTAATATTTTGTTATTTTTTATTATTCTTTAAACTTACTTTTTTTAATTAAATTTGATATTATTAACAATTTTTAATGTAAATAAAGATAGATGACACCACCAGTACAGAAACGTAATGAGGTGTAGACGCTACGGGGACTCCTAGGTAAGAACAAAGATGTATGTAAGCAACGAAGGCTGGTGATGGGGAGTGATGGCTCTAAAACGTATATTAAATGTTATTAAATATATATATTCAATTCTAAATCACTGAGAGTCGTTTTATTTAATGAAAAAGGAAGAAAACGTCAACAATATTGACTCCCTTCATTTTTCCCTCCTTCCATAGACTCTCTTATTATTGATGCTTTATTTAAATGAAGAAATATTTCTTCAATAGTCAAATACGCGTAATTTAATTTAATCTCGAATCTAGAGTAGATTACAAATATTTAAAAAATGAACTGAATCAACTTCTTGCATATTTTTGAAACACACCAACAGCGACCAACTCCATTCAACACTATATTAAATTGTCACCCCAGGGCGAATTTTCCACATGTCTGCCCTATTGTGTCGCAAATGAAATGTCGAGCACCGAAAATGGAAATTCCGGAATTATTCATTCATTTCAGGCTTCTCGTTTTTACACTTTCCCCAGAAATAAATTTCCATTTCTCGGCGTGGTTTCTCCGCGCAAAATTCTAATGTTTATTTAGCGGTATTATTTAAAACGAACAAACGACCTGTCATTTTTAGACCTCGCTTTCACAGGCTGTGAGGAAAAAGAAAAAATATTATAATGCGATATTTATTATTATGGAAATTTTGCAGCTCCGCATAGTAAAATATATTTCTTCCTATTAGATGCGGTATTTGTAATTACTTATGTGTACGTTTCGTTGGATGTGTGGAAAGTACAATTCGAACAAACGAAACTGAATTCGATTTCATGTATTAAAATTCAATTGAATAACACGTAAATATTCAGAAATGCTTGCCAAATGTTATAAAATTTCTAAATGCCTGTTTCTACTTTTCATGTATAATTTGACAAAAAAAAATATAGATTGTTTAGATATCTATTCTAATGTGAGAACTTTAGGAATTTTGAATACATAATTCATAATTCTAAGTTAGAAATAACGATGAATTTTGCTGTATTGAGTAATTGAATCTCAAATTTCACCGATTTTAGTTTAAATGAAACTCATTTTATTTAAATGAATACGTTCCTTTCTTATAGATCTTAGGAGTTAGGACATAAATAAAATCAGCATATACAGCGTCCTTCAGGGTACACAATGGGTGAGGAGGAGTCGGTTACTTTTGGAATTAATAACATATTCAGTACTTCTTATGGTTTTCTTAAGATAAACAAAATTAGATTTAAACCTAGTAAAAAGTAGCACATTTACTGCTAAAGTAGTAATACATTTAAGTGGTAGTTGACCTAGTAGTACATTTACTGCTAAAAGTAGTAATACATTTAAGTAAAAAGTTTACCTAGTAGTACATTTACCGCTGAGCAGATATATTTTATATTAATCACATCCACTCAAACCGATTCCTTTCTTGTTTGTTGAACATCCGTGCCCTCTTGCACCACTTATGTATTCCACGAACAGCCCATCGATTGGTAATGAGGGAAGTACAATGACTTATGAGATAACCTTTAGGGTTATTGTCCCCTCATTTGCATATTGTATCTCTTAAAACGTGGGAAACTCGCACCAAATACTATTGATGCAAAACGCTTTTTTACTTGTAGTATAATAATCGACAAGTACTACAACAACGCCACAATCGAATTCGATCTCGGTCCTCCTGCACTCTAAATGCACGTTGACACTGAGCCACGAGTCAGGTATCAAAACGCTTTAGAAGTCGATTTTTATGTCCACTTTGCCTATCAATTTGAAATGCCAATCAATTATATTGCCTTAATAAATTTTACTTTTTTTCAATATGATAACACAAAATTGTTGCATTTTTTATTACCATACAAAGTACAGTATATCGTATGTGAATGCATGAGTCTCGAACACAAAATCTTAACTTTGTAAACTTGAATAATAAACCTTCTTTACTGGCGCAGCCCTTTATAGACACTCTTATAAATGAATGCTTTATTTATATGAAGAAATATTTCTTCAAAAAGCCAAACGCGCATAATTTAATTTTAATCTGGAATCTAGAGTAGATTACAAAATATTTGAAAAATAAACCGAATCAACTGCTTGCTTATATTTGAAACACACCAACAGCACCCATTCAACAGTATATTAAATTGTCACCACAGGGTGAATAGTCACATGTCTGCCCTATTGTGTCGCAATGAAATCCCGAACACCGAAATGGAAATTCTGCATTCCGAATTATTCATTCATTTCCAGTCTTGTCGTTTTTACACTTTCCCAGAAATAAATTTCCATTTCTCGGCGTGGTTTCTCCGCGCATAATTCTAATGTTTATTTAGCGGGTATTATTTAAAACGAACAAACGACCTGTCATTTTAGACCTCGCTTTCACAGGCTGTGAGGAAAAAAAAAAAATATTATAATGCGATATTTATTATTATGGAAATTTTGCAGCTCCGCATAGTAAAATATATTTCTTCCTATTAGATGCGGTATTTGTAATTACTTATGTGTACGTTTCGTTGGATGTGTGGAAAGTACAATTCGAACAAACGAAACGAATTCGATTTCATGTATTAAAATTCAATTGAATAACACGTAAAATATTCAGAAATGCTTGCCAAATGTTATAAAATTTCTAAATGCCTGTTTCTACTTTTCATGTATAATTTGACAAAAAAAAAATATAGATTGTTTAGATATCTATTCTAATGTGAGAACTTTAGGAATTTTGAATACATAATTCATAATTCTAAGTTAGAAATAACGATGAATTTTGCTGTATTGAGTAATTGAATCTCAAATTTCACCGATTTTAGTTTAAAATGAAACTCATTTTATTTAAATGAATACGTTCCTTTCTTATAGATCTTAGGAGTTAGGACATAAATAAAATCAGCATATACAGCGTCCTTCAGGGTACACAATGGGTGAGGAGGAGTCGGTTACTTTTGGAATTAATAACATATTCAGTACTTCTTATGGTTTTCTTAAGATAAACAAAATTAGATTTAAACCTAGTAAAAAGTAGCACATTTACTGCTAAAGTAGTAATACATTTAAGTGGTAGTTGACCTAGTAGTACATTTACTGCTAAAAGTAGTAATACATTTAAGTAAAAGTTTACCTAGTAGTACATTTACCGCTGAGCAGATATATATTTTATATTAATCACATCCACTCAAACCGATTCCTTTCTTGTTTGTTGAACATCCGTGCCCTCTTGCACCACTTATGTATTCCACGAACAGCCCATCGATTGGTAATGAGGGAAGTACAATGACTTATGAGATAACCTTTAGGGGTTATTGTCCCTCATTTGCATATTGTATCTCTTAAAACGTGGGAAACTCGCAACCAAATACTATTGATGCAAAAACGCTTTTACTTGTAGTGTAGTAATCGACAAGTACTACAACAACGCCACAATCGAATTCGATCCTCGGTCCTCCTGCACTCTAAATGCGCACGTTGGACACTAGGCCACGAGTCAGGTATCAAAACGCTTTAGAAGTCGATTTATGTCCACTTTGCCTATCAATTTGAAATGCCAATCAATTATATTGCCTTAATAAATTTTACTTTTTTTCAATATGATAACACAAAATTGTTTGCATTTTTTATTACCATACAAAGTACAGTATATCGTATGTGAATGCATGAGTCTCGAACACAAAATCCTAACTTTGTAAACTTGAATAATAAACCTTCTTTACTGGCGCAGCCCTTTTATAGACACTCTTATAAATGAATGCTTTATTTATATGAAGAAATATTTCTTCAATAGCCAAACGCGCATAATTTAATTTAATCTGGAATCTAGAGTAGATTACAAAATATTTGAAAAAATAAACCGAATCAACTGCTTGCTTATATTTGAAACACACCAACAGCACCCATTCAACAGTATATTAAATTGTCACCACAGGGTGAATAGTCACATGTCTGCCCTATTGTGTCGCAATGAACCCGAACACCGAAAATGGAAATTCTGCATTCCGAATTATTCATTCATTTCAGTCTTCTCGTTTTACACTTTCCCAGAAATAAATTTCCATTTCTCGGCGTGGTTTCTCCGCGCATAATTCTAATGTTTATTTAGCGGGTATTATTTAAAACGAACAAACGACCTGTCATTTTAGACCTCGCTTTCACAGGCTGTGAGGAAAAAAAAAAAAGAAAAATATTATAATGCGATATTTATTATTATGGAAATTTTGCAGTTCTGCATAGTAAAATATATTTCTTCCTATTAGATGCGGTATTTGTAATTACTTATGTGTACGTTCCGTGGGATGTGTGGAAAGTACAATTCGAACAAACGAAACTGAATTCGATTTCATGTATTAAAATTCAATTGAATAATACGTAAAATATTCAGAAATGCTTGCCAAATGTTATAAAATTTCTAAATGTCTGTTTTCTGCTTTTGCATGCATTATTTAAAAAAAAAAAAAATATAGATTGTTTAGATATCTATTTTAATGTGAGAACTTCAGGAATTTTGAATACATATTTCATTATTCTAAGTCTGGAATAACGATGAATTTTGCTGTATTTAGTAATTGAATTTCAAATTTCACCGATTTTAATCTAAATTGAAACTCATTTTATTTAAATGAATGTTTTCCCTCTTATACATCTTAGGAGATAGAGCATAAATAAATTCAACGCATACAGCGTCCTCCAGGGTGCGAAACTGGTGAGGAGGGAGTCGGTTACTTTTGGAATAACTTCATATTCTGAGCTTTTTATGGTCTTCTTAAGATAAATAAAATTTGATTAAAGCCCAGTGCAAAAATTACATTTATTGCTGAGCAGATATATTAATCACATCCAATCAAACACTTTTATTTTTGTTTGTTGAACATCTGTGCCCTCGTGTACCACTTATGTATTCCACGAACAGTCCAGGAGAAGACAATGCTTACCGAAAGAACTTTTTGGGAGTAACTGCCCATCACTTGCGTTTCGTATGATATAAAACGCGCTAAACTCGCACCAAATAGCCTGCCTATCGATGCAAATAGACGCTTTTACTTATGTTATAATAATCGACCAATGGGCCTGATGGCCGAGTGGCTGGCGCTCGGTACCACAGGTATCGAGATACGGTGGTGCCATGGATACTTGTAGTTGTTCGGAATCCACTTTAAATCATAGGTCCCGGTCAAATAGGAGCGTAGATCGTTGTCGGGGTAGTGTTACTCCGCGTCCGTAGCTTATCTTCAAGTTACACGCCCCCTGGGGCAGTGCTAAGTAAGTAACGTCGGCGCAGCATTTGCTTATGGCATAAAGACAGCTGTCTATGTATTTGAAAATTATAAAATTAGCTACATTAGAAAAAAATATTAATAAACAAGTACTACAACAACGCCACAACCGAATTCGATCCTCGATCCTTCTGCACACTAGCTGCTCACGTTGCCACGAGTCAGGCATCAAAACGTCTTTTTGATCATTCAATTTTTGTCCACTTTATTTATCAATTCGCAATGCAAATCAACTATTCTACTTTAATAAATTTTACTCTTTTTTTCAATAGGATAACACACAATATTTGCATTTTTAATTACCGTATAAAACACAGTATACCGTGAGAAAAATCAGTATGTATCTTTTTTGCAACCATAAGTGTGCATTAATATTCTAGTAATAAAAATATATTTTCAACATTAGTACAGATTATTTGCAAAAATCAATATGCATTATTTACAATTATAAGTATATATTATTATTCTAGTAAGACGAAATATACATTATTTGCAAAAATAAGAACCGTGTATTGCCGCTTAAAAGTCTATAATTTTTAGAACTTTTTCTAAAGCTGAATGATAGTAATAGGATTATATAGGAAAGCGTTAATCTCTTTTAAACATATAGGAACTTTTTCGTTAACCAGGAGAGCAATAAGTCGTAAGATATCGCTAAGTAAAGAGCATTTTTTGTTTAAATTTATATTACTTAAGTTAATGAAAAAAAATTCAGGAAAACAATTTTTTAATGTAACGAATTAAAAATAAATTAATTTCCTGATTTATTTTCTTAATTATTGTTTTTGATGTCGAATAAATTACCAAATAGCGAATAAATTTATAGAAACTATTTCTTTAGTAATTACCAATTAAAGATTTACTTGAAATTGAATTATTTTTCAAATTTGCTTATGTAAGATCATCCTGTAATCATTAAAAGAAAATTTATTCAAATTTCTTTCCAATTGAAATTATGCATTTGTACTTTTTTTTTATAAATTTTAAGCCTCAATTAAATACAGTAATTAAATTTAAAAATATAATTACACTTTTCTATGTAGAACAAACTATAAAATTCAGAAAAACAAATTTTAGAGTAATAGATTAAACACAATTAATTTGCTGATTTTTTTCTAAATTACTGTTTTGATGTCGAAAAAAATTACAAACTAGTGAACAAATTTTTAGCCACTATTTCTTTAGAAATTGCCAATTAAAGATTTATTTGGCATTGATGTATTTTCCAAAAAGTAAGACCAGTTTAAAATTCAAGGGCTTATGTAATTTCATTTTTAGGTTGCTGGCACTGTCTTTAACATCTGTGTAAAATTTCACGTCATAATATTCATTAATGTTTGAGATACTCTTGACTTTGTGAGGCGCTAAAACTGATTCCGGCGATTTGTGATATGTCTGAATGAATTGAGCAAAGAACTAGCATTCAATTTTGTTTGCGTAAACGTATAGAATATTGCAGAAGATATTCAGTGAGCATTTCTGTATCGGAAAGAAATGTTTAGAAATTGTATCAACAATTCAAAGAAGGCAGAGAAGCCTTTGACGATGAAGAGCCTGCTGGTCGACCATCAATATCAACCGACGAAGCTCACGTCCAAAAAATTTTGGATATGGGGCTTGCAAACCGTCGATTTAAAATTAGATATCTTGCTGATGATGTTGGAATTTCAAGAGGATTGGTCCATTCCATTTTGGGCCTCAAACGCGTCGATTGGTACCGAAAGCACTGAGTTTGCCAGCTCACACTGCATTGATCCTTCGTGACATTTTTTGCCAAAAATGAAACCCATATCATTCCACAACCACCATATTCACACCATGCAACTTCTGGCTATTCTCTACACTTAAAAGACCATTCCGGGGACACAGTTTTGAGTCGCCAATCACAGATTCAACGTGAATCGCCGTTCGCTTTGAAGGCCATCCCTACCGATGACTTTTTAACATGCATTGAGGATTGTAAAAAAGTTGGCATAAGTGCATTTTGTCCGGAGAGGATTACTTTGAAGTTGATGAAATAAATTTGGAAGAATAAATAAAGAGTTTTTGAAAAAAAAATAATCGTTCTTACTTTTTGGGTCCAGTAGTACGATAATCTTTTAATTGGTAAAAAGTAACTTTATTCAAATTTGTTTTCAAATTGAAATTATTTCTTTTACACTAATAACCATACATAATTTTCTTTGAATTCTAAGCCTCAATTAAATACAAAGTTCTGAGCTTAGGAAATATTTTTTTTTTTCATGTGAACTAAACAATATCTCTCTTCAAAAAATAAAATCCCCCAAATCAAAGAAGAACCTTCAGAAAATCCATTTAAACGATAAAAAATGGATTTTCAGATTTAATGAAGATTGAATGCTTCCAGAAAAAAAGTGATAATTTTTGAGAACTTTATTTTCGTGAAATGGGCTTAATTAATAAGATTTAACATTTTTTTTTTTTTTTTTTTTTTACAATTTTTTTTTCACACCATTATAAAATACTTTGTTATTCTTACTTTTATGATATTTTTTATTTATTGATGGCAGGGATTTTTCAGCTAAATTGAATAAAAGTAAAATGAAATGTTTTAAAGTTATTGAATGAAAACTGCATTTTTTTACTTTGACATTTTTTTTATTTTAAATTATTTATCAATTTATTAATTAATTATTTTTTAAAATGCTACTTTTCATCAGTATAAATAATAATACAATTATTGATTTTTGAAAAGCCTTAAAAAAGTTACAAAAAATTTTAATGAAATAAATTATCATGATAACTTTTTATATTTAAAAAAATTTTTGTTTTTAAATCATCATCAGTGGTATAACAATTCCATGTTGGGCCAAGGCCCTCTGACTACTGGCAGAATTCTAGACATGATATGTTTTTCTTTTTTTTTTTTTTTTACGGGGGTAGGGTTGTCAGATTTTCTCAGATTGTTGGTTGTTTCTTATCACATTTGGTAGACATCTAGACCAAGGCCATGAACCCATTTGCTCTCATGGAAGGAGGGAAAGGGGACACTCGTAGGTATAAGCCTGACTTGGTTCCGGGACTCTGACATTTTACCGAAAGGATTGTCAGCCCTGCGCCAAATGTTCTACAGCCCACTACACCGACACCTACGGTTTAAAGTGGATTTCGAACCTGTGGCACTGAATGCCAGAGCGCTAGTAACTGTTTACATTTTCTTATATTTTAAAATGATAGTAAAAGAAAGAATTAATTTCACTTCAATATCATATGTTTACTGTGCTTGTAGGAATTTATTTGTGAACAAAGAAAAGAGTAAATCTTTCATAACCTAATTCTGAAGAAAGAATTTTACCTTATTCAGAAAGAAAATAAAAATTCCGTCTCTATTATTTTCCAATTAATGATGCAATATAATTTTTAATGTACTTCAATCAACATTTAATTGAATTTAATCAAGGTTAATGATATGCAAGTTAAATGCCTAAAAAAAATATTTTCAAAATTGATTCTGAGTAAATGAATTACATTTAATGAATTCATGATATGGATCAAATACTTCTTGAATAAATAAATTAAACTTTTTAATGTACAAAAATAAATAAATAAAAGTTTTTGGAAGAAAATTACTTTTACACGAAGACAGTTAACTAAAACAGTAAACTCAATTAACGCTAAAAAAGAGATATTTATTTTTTTCCCGAAAATTACTAAACAAATTTCTTTGCATCTTCCAATGAACTTTTTCAAGGTTATCAGAAGAGCTCTGCAGCCTGAAGCACTAAAAACGCAAATATAGATTTTTCGAATTCTTTAAACTGCTTCAAAAACTCTTATAAACCATTTCTACCGCTTTGCGTGGAAGACACTTGAAAATCGGAAACGAAAAACGTAACGTTTTTCTCCTGCAGCAAAATGTATTCATGAATGACTAATCCACATAAAAGAAAAGGGGTTTAATCTGACTTGAAAGCCAGGTTGTCTAGTTAACAGTTGCATAGCTTAGGGCGTTATAGACTCTGATTAAAAAACAACAACTCTTTTTTAGTGTGTAACATTTTCCGCTCATGGCAACATTTTACCCAGATTTAAGAGCTTAACCCGAAGTTTTTTTGATTTTTTTTTTTAACTCTGCCATTTTGATTTCTTTTAAAAACATCATCCCTCCTTGTAGTGAAACAAACAAATGCAAAAAAATGCAAATACACTGTCATCCCTTCCCTGCAGAGGACTGTGAATGCTCCAGGGTTTGAAAGAAGAAGAAAATAATAAATAAAAAAAAGTGAAAAATAAAAAATAAACACTGAAAATCAGAACAAAAGTCACCAGACGCTTTTGGGGAGCAGGCGAACAGAAACCCTGAAATGAAATGTGTTGATTTAATTTCGAAAAATTTGGGTAAACTTTGAATGCAAATGTTTTAGATTTTATTTTTATTTTTATTGTTTATTTTATTTCTCATTCTTTTTTTTTTTTTTTTTTGCTAACGCTGCATGTGGTACTTCAACCAAACACCCTCTTCTTTCTCAAGATCCAAGCAGCGCAGCTGCTAAGTACAAAAGAATGTGACTGTCGTTCTCCTTACAAGACAATTCGCAAAGCATTAAATTTGTTTTGTCAATATCATCCGGGCTCAGAATGGCTGAGCTATTTTGGAAAAAAAATGTGGAAGGACGTTTAATTTTTTTAACTGGGACTAATTTTTCATTAAGGTGATTGCAGTTCAAAAGGGAAAGATACAAGCATTTTCTGCAAACACATTAAGTCTGTGAATAAGTTAAATAAGGTCTGATATACAAGGTAATGCCTCTAAGTGATGAAAAATATTTTTTAAATTGATTTTAAGGAAATGAATCACATTTACAAAATAATACCATATATTGCTCAAATACTTCCTGAGTCAATAAATTAAACTTTTTATTTAAAATAAGAAACAAAATTTTTGGAAAAAATTACTTTTACACGCAGACAGTTAAAACTAAAACAGTAAACTCAATTAACGGAAAAAGAGATATTTTTTTCCTAAAAATAATTTCTAAACGAATTTCATTTGCATCTTTACAGCGAAACTTTTCAAGGTTATCATAAGAAGATCTCAGCAATCCTCGCTGCCTGAAGCACTAAAAACGCAAATATAGATTTTTCGAATTCTTCAAACTGCTTCAAAAACTCTTACAAACCATTTCTGTCTGCTGCTTTTGCGTAGAAGACATTTGAAAATCGGAAATGAAAAACGTAAAACTTTTCTCCTGCAGCAAAATGTATTCATGAATGATTAATCCACATAAAGAAAAAGGGTTTAATCTGATTTGAAAGCCAGGTTGTCTAGTTAACAGTTGCAGAACCTAGAGCGGTATAGACTCTAGTTCCAAGAAAAACAATTTTTTTTTTTTAGTTTTACTTCACTTTTTCTTTTTAATGCGAGTTTGAGCTATTTTAATGTGTAACTTTTTCCGCTTATGGCAACATTTTCCCCAGATTTAAGAGCTTAACCATAAGGGTTTTTTTTTTTTTTTGCTGATCCATTTTGATTTTTTTAAAAACATCATCCCTCCTTCTAGCGAGACAAACAAATACAAACTTCTTAAGGTCAAAGTAGCCCAGCTGTTAAGTACAAAAGAATGTGCACACTCGCTATATATATATATTTATATATCTTGTTCAAATTTTCAATCGTTCATAAAACGCTTTTTTATTCATCAACTCTAGTTCAAATACATTTTTTTAACTTGGAGTGGATGGCACAGGGTGTTAATACATTTTTTTCAAATATTAATTCAGTAATTAAATTTAATTAACTAATTTTAGTTTTTTTTTTTTACATTTAAGTTGCATTTATCTACCAATAGATGTCTCCAGATGTAAGAGGAAAATTTCAACTTTGTTTGTAAAGGACTTTTTGCAATATAGTAAAAAAACTTAGGAATTGACTTAAAAAAATTTTTTTTGACATTACTTGTTTTAGTTTTACTCACTGTTTTCCTTTTTAATGCGAGTTTGAGCTATTTTAGTTTGTAAGTTTTTTCCGCTTATGGCAACATTTTCCTCAGTTTTAAGAACTTAACCCTAAGAGTTTTTGATTTTTTTTTTTCCTCCGCCATTTTGATTTCTTTTAAAAAAAACATTCCTCCTTCTAGCGAAACAAACAAATGCAAAACAAATGCAAATGCAATGTCATCCTTCCCTGCAGGGGTTGTGCAAGCTTCAGGGTAGTGTTCGTTTGAAGAGAGAAGAAAAATAATAAATAAAAAAGAAAAAATAAACACTTTGAAAAATTCAGAACAAAAGTCACCAGATGCTTTTGGGCACAGGAGGACATAAACCTTGAAATGCAATGTGTTGATTTAATTTCGAAAGAGTTTGGGTAAACTTCGAATGAAAATGTTTTAGATTTTATTTTTATTTTTATTGTTTATTTTATTTATTTTCCTTTTTTGCGAAAGCTGCATGCGGTGCTTCAACCCCACACCCACTGCTTTTTAAGATCAAAGCAGTGCAGCTGTTAAGTACAAAGGAATGTGACTGTCGTTCTCCTTATAAGACAATTTTCGTCATTTCGAAGAGCGTTAAAATTGTTTTGTCAATATCATCCTTGGAGAATGGCTGTGCTGTTTTGGAAACAAAAATTTGGAATTTCTTTTTTTATTTATTTTTTTCTTGTCTGAACTGGAACAGATTTTTCATCAAGGTGATTGCAGTTCAAACAGGGAAAAGATACAAGCATTTTCTCCAAACACGTTAAGTGGTTTATAATTTACTTTTCAGTTTAACGTTTTCTATTCTTCTTTTTTTCAGTTTGAAAGTGTTAACATAATTTATGTTGGGAAAAAATTAATGTATGGAATTATCACAAATATATATATATATATATATATATATAATTTTTGTTCTTTGTAATTTTTATAGTTCCCTCCCTCGTAACTGCTTACATTTTCCTATATTTTAAAATAAACCAATATAATGTTACACAAAATATTAAAAGCACTTTTAATTCCACATCATGCTTGTAAGAATTTATTTGCTAACAAGAAAAAAGAGTAAATATTTCAGAGCCTAATTCTGAAGTAGAATCTTACATTATTCAGATAGAAAATAAAAATCACATCTCAATGATTTTCAATTAAAATTAGTGTAAAAAATTATTTCTAAATTGATTTTAAGTAAATGAATTACATTTAAAAATTAATACCATGATATTGATCAAATACTCCATGAATAAATAAATTAAACTTTTTAATGTAAAAAAATAAACAAAAGTTTTTGGAAAAAAAAAATTACTTTTACACGAAGACAGTTAAAACTAAAACAGTAAAACTCAATTAACGGAAAAAAGAGATATTTTTTCCCCAGAAAAATTTTAAACGTTTTTTTCATTTGCATCTTTTCAACGAACTTTTTCAAGGTTACCAGAATAAGATCTATGCAATCATCGCTGCCTAATGCATTAAAAACGCAAATATAGATTCTTCGAATTCTTCAAACTGCTTCAGAAACTCTTACAAACCTTCTCTGTCTGATGCTTTGCGTGGAAGACACTTGAAAATTGGAAATGAAAAACGTAACAGTTTTCTCCTGCAGCAAAATGTATTCATGAATGATTAACCACGTAAGAAGAAAAGCAGTTTAATCTGATTTGAAAGCCAGGTTGTCTAGTTAAAAGTTGCATAGCTTAGGGCGTTATAGACTCTGGTTGAAAAAAATATCTTTTTTTTTTTAGTTTTACTACTCAGTTTTACCTTTTAATGCGAGTTTGAGCTATTTCAGTGTGTAACTTTTTCCGCTTATGGCAACATTTTCCACAGATTTAAGAGTTTAACCCTAAGAGTTTTTGAATTATTTTTTTGCTCCGCCATTTTGATTTCTTTTAAAAACCCTCCTTCTAGATGAAACAAACAAATGCAAATGCACTGTCATCCCTTCCCTGCAAAGGGTTTGGCATGCTGTAGCGTGTGTCCGTTTGAAGAGAGAAGAAATAATAAATAAAAAAAAAGTGAAAAAACAAAAAAAATAAAAAAATAAAAACTGAAAAATCAGAACAAAAGTCACCAGACTCTTTTGGGGAAAAGGGGAACAGAAACCTTGAAATGAAATGTGTTGATTTAATTTCGAAAGAATTTATGTAAACTTCTAATGAAAATGTTTTAGATTTTATTTCTTATTTTTATTGTTTATTTTCTTCTTTTTTTTTTTGCGAACGCTGCATGTGGTACTTCAACACCCCAATCTCTGCTTTTTCAAGATCAAAGTAGAGCAGCTGTTAAGTACAAAAGAATGTGACTGTCGTTCTCCTTATAAGGCAATTTTCGACATTTCGCAGAGCGTTAAATTTGTTTTGTCAATATCATCCGGAAGAATGGCTGTGCTAATTTGGAAATAAAATTTATTTTATTTTTTTTTTCTAATTTCTGAACTAGGACATATAATACCCTAAGAGTTTTTGAATTATTACGTTTAAGTGGTTTTTTTTTTTGATCCGCCATTTTGATTTTTTTTAGAAACCCTCCTTCTAGATGAAACAAACAAATGCAAATGCTCTGTCATCTTTTCCCTGCAGGGGGTTGGGCATTCTTCAGCGTGTGTTCGTTTATAACAGAGAAGAAGAAAGAAAAAAGCGAAATAAAAAGTGTAAAGAAAAAGTAAAAAGTAAACAGTAAAAGTATAAAAGTAAATGAAAAGTGAAAAACAATAAAAAAAAATACTGAAAAATCAGAACAAAAGTCACCAGAGGGTTTTGGAGAGCAGGGGACAGAAACGTTGAAAAGAAATGTGTTTATTTAATTTCGAAAGATTTTGGGTAAACTTCGAATGAAAATGCTTTAGATTTTTGTTTTTTATTTTTAGTGTTTACTTATTTCTTTTTTTTTTTTTTTTTTTTTTGCGAACGCTTCATGTGGTACTTCAACCCCACAGACTGTGCTTTTTCAAGAACAAAGTAGCGCAGCTGTTAAGTACAAAAGAATGTGACTGTCGTTCTCCTTATAAGACAATTTTCGTTATTTCGTAGAGCGTTAAATTTGTTTTGTCAATATCATTCGGGCAGAATGGCTGTGATATTTTCGAAATAAAAATTTGAAGGGCCGTTTATTTATTTTTTCTACTTGTGAACTAGGAGAGATTTTTCATCAAGGTGATTGCAGTCCAAAAGGGAAAAGATACAATCATCTTCTGCAAACACATTAAGTGGTTTTAATTTACTTTTCAGTTTAACGTTTTCTGTCGTTCTCTTCTCTTTTTATTTTCAGTTTGAAAGTGTGGATTTATGAAAGTGCTAACATAAATTATGTTGGGAAAAAAATTGTTGTATTGGATCATGACATATATACATATATATATACACTCAAGAGCCAAAACATTATGACTACCCCTACATTTTGCAATGAACTCGCCTGGATGACGTGGAAGGCACGTGATCAGGTGGAAGTAGTATTTACTGCGGCTTTAGAGTCTGAAGTATTATTCTTTCACTTACTTCTATGTGTGATGGGAAAGGCTGCGGATCTAAGCGACTCTGATTGAGGGCAGATTGTAATGGCTCGAAGGCTCGGAACAAGTATTTCCAAAACTGCACGACTCGTGGGTTGTTCGCGATCTACAGTTGTTAGTATTTATGCAAAGTGGATAAATGACGGTGAAACCAGCAGTAGACGACATGGTATTGGACGTCCACACGTTATCATAGAAAAAGGCAGTCGGAGACTGTCTCGCATGGTGAAGCAAAACCGGAGCCAGACAGTGACTCAACTGACAGCCCAATAAAATGCAGGGCCAAGTAGAATAGTATCGGAGCACACTGTTCAGCGGATACTGTTGGATATGGGGCTACGCAGCAAGCGTCCCACTCGTGTGCCTTTGCTGACCAGCGTCATCGCCAACTGCACCTGCCGGGAACATCGTGACTGGTCCATGGATCAATGGGAGAGAGTTGCCTGGTCAGATGAATTATGGTTTGTCATTCATTACGCCGATGGCCGTGTCAGGATACGCCGTCTTCCAGGCGAACAGTTGCTCCCTCAATGTACAGCAGGTCATACACAAGCCAGTGGTGGCGGTATTATGCTTTGGGGGACATTCTCTTGGTCGTCTCTTTGACCCGTAGTTGTGGTAGAGCAGACCATGAATGCTACAGGGTATCTGAACATCATTGCGGACCAGTTGCACCCTTACATGGCCTCTGTTTTTCCAACTGGAAATTGAATGTTCCAACAGGACAACGCCCCTTGTCACAAGGTTAAAATTGTGGTGGTGTGGTTCCAGGAACATGATGTTGAAATCCAGTTAATGTCCTGGCCGGCATAACTCAGCGGATCGCAATCCGATAGAACACTTTGTGATATCCTGTGATGGCAGCTCAGAGTTCAAAGACCACAAATTCGCAATATCTCGAATTTGCCTGACCGTTGCTTAAACATCTGGTACAGTCTGTCTCCGGCCATCTACCAAGGACTTGTGGCATCCATGCCAAGGCGGGTTGAAGCTGTGTTGCGCGCCAAAGGTGGGCCGACTCGTTATTAACAGGTGGTCATAATGTTTTGGCTCTTCAGTGTATATATGTATACACGGTGTCCCAGCAAGACCGGATAGACTATGCATAGCCATATTCGTATGGAATATATAAAAATTGTCCAAATAACTATGCCTGTATGACGCATAGTTTTCAAGAAAATGCGAGTGAAAATGTATGACGTCATATCTGGTTTAAGAAATAAATCTTTATTCGGAATATGAACATCAGTAATTGCATAATTTTATATAGGAAGATGTTAGAAATGTCCCCGTGCATCCCAAGACGCGCAAAGACAAGCGCGCGTCGTGGTATGGTTGACTGCATACGTTCCATCATCGTAGTGTCCACAAAAGTAAACACAACTAAGTCCATTTCTGAAGTAATTGGTTCTCGATAAACCACTCAGTTTTTCCTTTTAATGCGAGTTACGAAGTTTTTACTCAGTTTTTCCTTTTAATGCGAGTTTGAGCTATTTTAGTGTGTAACTTCTTCCGCTTATGGCAACATTTTCCCCAGACTTAAGAACATAGCCCGAAGTTTTTGAATTTTTTTGGTTTTTACTCCTCCATTTTAATTTCTTTTAAAAACATCATCCCTCTTTCTAGCGAAACAAACAAATGCAAATACGCTGTCATCCCTTCCCTGTAGGAGGTTTGGGCTTCCTTCAGGGTGTGTTCGTTTGAGGTGAAAAGAAATAATAAATAAAAAACTGAAAAAATAAAAAATAAACACTGGAAAATCAGAACAAAAAGTCACCAGACGCTTTTGGGGAGCAGGGGACAGAAAACCTTGCAATGGAATGTGTTGATTTAATTTTGAAGGAGTTTGGGTAAACTTAAAATGAAAATGTTTTAGATTTTATTTTTATTTTTATTTAATTTATTTATTTTTTTTTCGAAGTTATTTTATTTGTATAATAAATTAACTGTTACCATTTGTTAAATATACAATATCATATAAATATCATTTGTTACAAATGCACATTACATTCCGCTTTTGAAATTTATAGAAACATATACATTAATTCAAAATCCTTGGTTTGATAAAAATAAAAAGGCATTGTTGATATTTTACATGTTTTAATACGATTATTCAAAGCTCTAAGCATGTATAATTATGTATAATGCTATAAAAATCCAAATATATTAATAGACAGTTAATTATATTATGCATTGCTGATATGTGACTACATTTGCATATCATTGTAATGTGAGATAACTATGAAAAATTACAAATAACAAAAATTAAATTGTCGTAATTTCATACATTAATTTTAACAACATACACTATGGTAACACTTTTATAAATGCACATTTTCAAACTGAAAAAAAAAGCAGAACGAAATAAAACGTTAAACTGAAAAGTAAATTACAAACCACTTAACTTGCTTGCAGAAAATGACTGTACCTTTCCCCTTCTTGAACTGCAATCACCTTGATGAAAAATCTGTCCCAGTTCAGACAAGAAAAAAAAATAAATAAACTGCCTTCCAAATTTTTATTTCCAAAATAGCACAGCCATTCTCCCGGCAGACATTGACAAAACAAATTTAACGCTCGCGAAATTGTAAAAATTGTCTTATAAGGAGAACGACAGTCAAATTCTTTTTGTACTTAACAGCTGCGATTCTTTGATCTTGAAAAAGCAGAAGGTGCAGGATTGAAGTACCACAAGCAGCGTTCGCAAAAAAATAAACAATGAAGATAAAAATAAAATCTAAAACATTTTCATTCAAAGTTTACCAAAAATATTTCGAAACTAAATCAACACATCTCGTTTCAAGGTATGTGTTCCCCCTGCTGCCCAAAAGTGTCTGGTGACTTTTGTTCTGATTTTTCAGCTTTTTTTTTTTTTATTTTTTCCCTTTTTTATTTATTATTTCTTCTTTCTCCAAACTCTAAAGCATGCCCAACCCCCTGCAGGGAAGGTATGACAGTGTATTTGCATTTGTTTTGCATTTGTTTGTTTTGACTAGAAGGGGGATATGTTTTTAAAAGAAATCAAAATGACAGAGTAAAAAGAATTCGAAAACTCTTCGGGTTAAGCTCTTAAATCTGGGAAAAATGTTGCTATAAGCGGAAAAAAGTTACACACTAAAAATAGCTCAAACTAGCATTAAAAGGAAAACTGAGTTAGTAAAACTAAAAAGGCTTTTTTTTTTTTTTTTAACCAGACTATATAACGCAATAGGTTCTGCAACTGTTAACTAGACAACCTGGCTTTCAAATCAGGTTAAAGATCTTTTCTTTTATATGGATTAATCATTCATGAATACATTTTGCTGCAAGGAGAAAAACTTTTACGTTTTCATTTCCGATTTTTAAGTGTTTTCCACGCAGAGCAGCAGACAGAGATGGTTTGTAAGAGTTTCTGAAGCAGTTTGAAGAATTCAAAAAAAATCTATATTTGCGTTTTTAGAGCTTCGGGCAGCGAGGATTGCTGAGCTCTTCTGCTGGTAACCTTGAAAAAGTTCGTTAAAAATGCAAATGAAATTCGTTTAAAAATATTTCCAGGAAAAAGAAAATATCTCTTTTTTTCTGTTAATTGAGTTTACTGTTTTGGTTTAACTGTTTTCGTGTAAAAGTAATCTTTTTCGTAAAACTTTTCTTTATTTTATTTTTTACATTAAAATGTTTCATTTATTTACTCAGTAAGTATTTGATCAATATATGGTATTATTTTGTAAATGTGATTCATTTACTTAAAATCAATTTAGAAAATATTTTTTTTTATCACTTAGAGGCATTCACTTGCTTATCAGACCTGGTTTACCTTACTTACAGACTTAATGTGTTTGCAGAAAATGCTTGTACCATTTGTTACAATATACAATATCATTTTTTACGATAGAGAATATCATACAATATCATTTTGTTACAAATGTACATTGCATTACGCTTTTGTACGAGCTGTAAAATAATATGTATGGACATATGTATTAATTCAAAATCGAAGGTTTGATACAATAAAATATATTACTCGTATTTTAAATGATTTAATTCGCTTATTCAAAATTCTAATCATGTCGTATAATTATGTCTAGAGCTATTAAAATCAAAATATATTAAAAGACAAATAATTACGTTATGCATTGCTGATATGTGACTACATATGCATATCATTGTAACGTGAGGGAACTATAAAAAATACAAATAACAAAAATTATAATTCCATACGTTACTTTTTCTCAACATAAAATTATATTAACATTTAATTATAAACTTTTATGCACACTCTCAAACTGAAAATAAAGAAAAACAGAACGATAGAAAACATTACACTGAAAAGTAAATTACAAACCACTTAACGTGTTTGAAGAAAATACTTGTCTCTTTATATTTTTGAAAACTGCAATCACCTTGATGAAAAATCTGTGCCAGTTCCGAAGCAGAAAACAAAATAAAAGCCCTTCCAAATTTTTATTTCCAAAATAACACAGCCATTCTTCCGGATGATATTGACAAAACAAATTTTACGCTCTGCGAAATGGCGAAAATTGTCTTATAATGAGAACGACAGTCAAATTCTTTCGTACTTAACAGCCGCGCTACTTTGATCTTGAAAAAGCACAAGGTGTGGGGTTGAAGTACCACATGCAGCGTTCTCAAAAAAGAAAAGAAAAGAAAATACACTATAAAAATAAAAAATAAAATCTAACACCTTTTCATTCGAAGTTTACCGAAACTCTTTCGAAATTAAATCAACACATTACATTTCAAGGCGTCTGCCTTTCCAAAAGCGACTGGTGACTTTTGTTCTGATTTTCCAGTGTTTATTTTTTATTATTCACTTTTTATTTATTATTTTCTTCTCTCCTCAAACGAACCCCCCTGAACACGACCAACCCCCTGCAGGGAAGGGATGACAGTGCATTTGCATTTGTTTCTTTGCTAGATGGAGGGAAGATGTTTTTAAAATAAATCAAAATGGGGGAGTGAAAAAAAAGCAAAAAACTTCTAAAAGCTCTTAAGCTCTTAAATCTGGAAAATGTTGCCATAAGCGGAAAAAGTTACACACTAAAATAGCTCAAGCTCGTATTAAAAGGAAAAACTGATTAGTGAAACTAAAAAAAAAAAAAAAGTTTTTTTTTTCACCAGAGTCTATAACGCCCTAAGATATGCAACTGTTAACTAGACAACCTGGCTTACAAATCTGATTAAAAACCTTTTCTTTTATGTGGATTAATCATTCATGAATACATTTTGCTGCGGGATAAAACTTTTACGTTTTTCATTTGCGATTTTCAAGTGTCTTCCATGCAAAGCAGCAGGAGAGATGGTTTGAAAGAGTGTCTGAAGCAGTTTGAAGAATTCGAAAAATCTATATTTGGGTTTTTAGTGCTTCAGTCAGCGAGGATTGCAGAGCTCTTCTGTCTGGTAACCTTGGAAAATTTCGTTGAGAAGATGCAAATGAAATTCGTTTAAAAATATTCCTGGAAAAAGAAAGAAATAAGTATCTCTTTTTGCCTTAATTGAATTTACTGTTTAGTTTCAACTGTCTTCACGTAAATATAATTTTCAAAAAAAAACTTTGTCTATTTTTTTTACATTAAAAGTTTAATTTATTTGCTCAGCAAATATTTGATCAATATCATGGTGTTATTTTTTAAATGTGATTCACTTACTTAAAATCAATTTAGAAAATATTTTTTTGCATCACTTATAAGCATTAACTTGCATATCAGACCTTTTTTAACTTACTTACAGACTTATTGTGTGTGCAGAAAATGCTTGTATATTTTCCACTTTTTTGAACTGTAATCACCTTGATGAAAATCTGCCCCAGTTCAGATGAAGAAACGCCTTTCCAAATTTTTGTTTCCAAAATAGTGCATGTTTTCTAAAGGATGATATTGACAAAACAAATTCAACGTTCTGCGAAATGGCGAAAACTGTCTTATAAGGAGAACGACAGTCGTATTATTTTGTACTTAACAGCTGAAAAATAATATATATAAACATATATATTAATTCCAAGTCGTTGGTTTGAAACAAAATAGGCAAGGTTGGTATTTTACATGATTTAATACGTAATTCTAAACATACAAAATAATGTATATTGCTATAAAAATCCAAATATATTGAAAAACAATTAAGTATATTATGCATTGCTGATATGTGACTACATATATATATTATTCCAAAGTTTGGGAACTTTTAAAAATTACAAGGAACAAATATTAAAATATTTGTATACTGTTAATCTTCATGCCATAATCAACGGCTGCATAGCTGTAACTTATTTAGCAGAACAGAAGGGGTAGGTGTAGCCCGAAGATATACTACAGTCGCGAGATACACTACCCCCACAAAGCTCTACGATACCCACATATTTGTATCTGTAATTCCATAAATTAATTTTCCCAACTTAAATTTCATTAATATCATTACAGTTTTATAAACGCGTTACTTTCAAACTGAACATAATAAAATTAAAACGAAAGAAAACGTTAAACTGAAAAGTAAGTTATAAACCACTTAACTGTATTTGCAGAGCATGCTTGTATTTTTCCCTTTTGAACTGCAATCACCTTGATGAAACATCTGTCCCAGTTCAGACGAAAAAAATAAATAAATAAATGAATTGCTTTTCCAAATTTTTATTTCTAAAATAGCACAGCCATTCTCCGGGTAGGATATTGACAAAACAAATTTAACACTCTGCGAAATGGCGAAAAGTGTCTTATATGGAGAACGATAGTCGCATTCTTTTGTACTTAACAGCTGCGAAACTTTGATCTTAGAAAAGCAAAGGGTGTGGGGTTGAAGTACCCCACGCAGCGCTCGCAAAAATAAATAAATAAATAAATAAAATAAACAATGAAATTAAAAATAAAATCTAAAACCTTTTTTTTTAATTCGAAGTTTAGACAAACTCTTTCGAAATTAAATCAACACAATTCATTTCAAGGTCCCCCCTGCTCTCCAAAAGCGTCTGGTGAATTTTTTGATCTGATTTTTCAGAGTTTATTTTTTTTCACTTTTTATTCAATTCCTTCTATTAGCTCACACTCTACTTATATATATCTTGTTCAAATATTCAATCGTTGATAAAATACTTTTCATACCTCGACACAAGTTCTAATACATTTTTTTGAAATTGTAGTGGACGACACTTGATATTAGTACAGTTTTTCAAATATTAATTTAATTTAATTAATTAATTTTAGTTTTATTAGTTTTAAGTTGCATATATCTACCAATAGATGGCTCTCAATAATTAAAAAAATGAATAAAAATTATTTATATAGGACTTTCTGCAATGGAGTGGAAAAAAGTAGGAATTTACTTATATTATTTATTTTTATATTACTTGTTTATTTTTCACTTTTATTTACTATTTCTTCTCTCTTAACGAACACAAACCTGAAGCATGCCCAAATACCTACAGGGAAGGGATTACAGTGTATTTGCATTTGTTTGTTTTGACTAGCGGAGGGATGATGTTTTTAAAAAAGAAATCAAAATGGCGGAGTAGAAACAAAAATCAAAATCTCTTAGGTTAAGTTCTTAAATCTGCAGAAAATGTTGACATAAGCGGAAAAGATTACACGCTAAAATATCTGAAACTGGCATGAAAAGGAAAACACTGAGTAGTCAAACTTAATTTTTTTTTTTTTTTTTCCAAACAGAGTATATAACGCCCTAAGCTATGCAACTGTTAACTGAGACAACCTGGCTTTCAAATCAGATTGAAACCTTTTCTTTTATGTGGATCAATCATTCTTGAATACATTTTGCTGCAGGAGAAAACTTTTAAGTTTTTCATTTCCGATTTTCAAGTGTCTTCCACGCAGAGCAGCAGACAGAGATGGTTTGTAAGAGTTTCTGAAGCAGTTTGAAGAATTCGAAAAAATCTATATTTGCGTTTTTAGTGATTCATGCTGCAGAGCTTTCATTGTGGTAACCTTGAAAAAGTTCGTTGAAAAGATGCAAATGAAATTCTTTGAGAAATTTTTCCTGGAAAAGAAAAAATAAATATCAGTTTTTTCCGTTAATTGACTTTACTGTTTTAGTTTATACGTCGTTGTGTAAAAGTAATTTTCTTCCAAAAACTTTTATTTATTCATTTTTGTACATTAAAAAGTTTAATTTATTAACTCAAGTATTTGATCGATATCATGTTATTATTTTTTAAATGTAATTCTTTTTACTTAAATTAAATTTAGAAAAAAATATTTTTCATCACTTAGAGGCAATAACTTGCATATCAGACCGTGTTTAACTTATTTACAGACTTAATGTGTTTGCAGAAAATGCTTGTATCTTTCCCTTTTGAACTGCAGTCACCTGGATGAAAAATCTCTCCCAGTCCAGACAAGAGGAAAAAAAATATAAATAAACGGCCCTCCAAATTTTTATTTGTAAAAATAGCACAGCTATTCTGAGCCCGGATGATATTGACAAAACAAATTTAACGCTCTGATAAATGACGAAAATTGTCTTATAAGGAGAACGACAGTCGCATTCCTTTGTACTTAACAGCTGCGCTACTTTGATCTTAAAAAAGCAGTTGGTTTTGTGGGGTTGAAGTACCACGTGCATCGCTCGCGAAAAAAAAAAAAATAAATGAATAAACAATACCATTTGTTACAATATAATATAACATTCAATTCATTTGTTACAAATGTACATTGCATTTCGCTTTTGAACGAGTTGTAAAAGAATATATATTATATATATATATTATATATATATATATATATATATATATATATATATACATAAACATATTAATATTGCTTTTAAATCGATGGTTTGATATAAAAATAAGATATTGTTGTTGTTTTACATGATTTAATACGGTTATTTAAAATTCTAATCAGGTATAATTTCGTATAATGCTATAAAAATTCAAATATATTAAAAGGCAAATAATTATATTATGCTATTATTATATACTGCCATTATATTAATTAAAATCGATAATTGATACAAAAAAAGACATTGCTGATATTTTACACGATTTAATAATAATTAAAAATTCTAATGATGTATAATGTTATAAAAAACTAAATATATATCAAAAAAGACAATTAATTATATTATACATTGCTGATATGTGACAAAATATGCATATAATTTTAACGTGAGGGAATTTTAAAAAATTGCAAATAACAAAAAAAATATGTATAATTGTGATATTTCCATACATTAATATTTCCCAACATAAATTATATTAACACTTTTATAAATGCATACTTTCAAACTGAAAATAAAGAAAGATAAAACAAAAAGAAAACGTTAAACTGGAAAGTTAATTACAAACCACTTAACCGTGTTTGCAGAAAATGCTTGTATACTTTTTCCTTTTTACTGCAATCACCTTGATGAAAAAACTCTCCCAGTTCACAAGAAAAAAAAAATATATAATCGCCCTACCAAATTTTTATTTCCAAAATAGCACAGCCATTCTCCCGGCAGACATTGACAAAACAAATTTAACGCTCTGCAAAATGGCGAAATTGTCTTATAAGGAGAACAACAGTCACATTATTTTGTACTTAACAACTGCGCTACTTTGATCTTAAAAAATAAGAGGGTTGAAGTACCATGCAGCTTTCTCAAAAAAAAAAAAAATAAATAAATAAATACAAAAAAAAAAATAAATAAATAAACAATAAAAATGAAAATTAAAATCTAAAACATTTTCATTCGAAGTTACACCAAACTCTTTAAAAAATAAATCAACACATTTCATTTCAAGGTTTCTGTCCCCCTGCTCCCCAAAAGCGTCTGCGGACTTTTGTTCTGATTTTTCAGTGTTTATTTTTTTAATTTTCACTTTTATTTTATTATTTATTCTTCTCTCTTCAAACGAGCGCACCGTGAAAGCATGCCCAACCCCCTGTAGGGAAGGGATGACAGTGCATTTGCATTTGTTTGTTTCGACTAGCAGGATGGATGATATTTTTAAAAAAATCAAAATGGCGGAGTATAGAAAAATTCAAAAACTTCCAGTTAAGTTATTAAAACTGGGAAAATGTTTCCATAAGTTGAAAAGTTTCACACTAAAATGGCTGAAACTCGCATTAAAAAAGGAAAACACTGAGTAGTAAAATTTAATTTTTTTTGAAAACAGAGTATACAACGCCCTAAGCTATGCAACTGTTAACTAAGACAACCTGGCTATCAAATCAGATTGAAACTTTTTCTTTTATGTGGATTAATCATTCATGAATACATTTTGCTGCAAGAGAAAACTTTTATGTTTTCCATTTCCCATTTTCAAGTGCCTTCCACGCAAAGCAGCAGACAGAGATGGTTTGTAAGTGTTTCTGAAGCAGTTTGAAGAATTCGAAAAAAATCTATATTTGCGTTTTTGGTGCTTCAGGCAGCGAGGATTGCTGAGCTCTTTTTGTAAATATGAAAAAAGTTTGTTGGAAGACGCAAATGAAATTCGTTTAGAAATTTTCTGAAAAAGAAAAATAAGTATATCTTTTTTCCGTTAATTGGTATACTGTTTTAGTTTTAACTGTCTTGGTGTAAAAGTAATTTTTTTTTCAAAAACTTTTGTTTATTTTTACATTAAAATGCTTTAATTTACTTATTCAGGAAGTATTTGATCATTATCGTGGTATTAATTTCTAAATGTGTTTCTTTTACTAAAACCATTTTAGAAAATATTATTTTCATCATTAGAACCATTAGCTTGCATATCAGACCGTGTTTAACTTATTTAGAGAGAACGACAGAAAACGTTAAACTGAAAAGTAAATTAAAACCACTTAATGTGTTTGCAGAAAATGCTTGTATCTTTTCCCTTTTTGAACTGTAATCACCTTGATGAAAAATCTTAATTATGTTATACATTGCTGATATTTGGCTAGGTATGCATATCATTGTAATGTGAGGAAACTTTAAAAAATTACAAGTAACAAAACTTAAATATACATATATATAATTGGGTTAATTCCATACATTAATATTTTCCAACATAAATTATATTAACACTTTTATAAATGCTTATTTTCAAACTGAAAATAAAAGAAAGAAAGAACGTAAGAAAACGTTAAAAGTAAATTACAAACCACTTAACGTGTTTGCAGAAAAGGCTTGTATCTTTCCTTTTTTTGAACTGCAATCACCTTCATGAAAATTCTGTCCCAGTTTAGATAGGAAAAATAACTAAATAAACGCAATTCCAAACTTTTATTTCAAAAATAGCACCGCCATTTTCCCCTGATGATATTGACAAAACAAATTTAACGCTCTACGAAATGTCGAAAATTGTCTTATAAGGAGAACGACAGTCGCATTCTTTTGAACTTCATAGCTGCGCTACTGAGTCTTAAAAGCAGAGGGTTCAAGTACCACATGCACGCTCAAAAAAGAAGAAAAATAAACAATAAAAAAGAAAACTAAAATATAAAACATTTTCCTTCGAAGTTTACCCTAACTGTTTCGAAATTAAATCAACACATTTCATTTCAAGGTTTCTGTCCCCCTGCTCCCCCAAAAGCGTCTGCTGACTTTTCTTCTGATATATCAAAGTGTTTATTTTTGTTTATTTTTCATTTTTTTATTTATTATTTCTTTTTTTCTCTTCAAACGAACAAACCCTAGAGCATGCCCAATCCCTGCAGGGAAGGGAAGACAGTGCATTTGCATTTGTTTTGCATTTGTTTGTGTCGACTAGACGGAGGAAGTTGTTTTTAAAAAAGAAATCAAGAATGGCGCAGTAAGAAACTAAAAAAAAATCCAAAACTTTATGTTAAGCTCTTAAATCTTTAGAAAATGTTGCCATAAGCGAAAAAAGTTACACACTGAAATAACTCAAACTCGCATTAAAAGGAAAAACTGATTAGTAAAATAAAAGAATTTTTTTCTGCACCAGAGTCTATAGCGCCCTAAGCTATCTAACTGTTAACTAGACAACCTGGCTTTCAAATCAGATTAAACGCCTTTTTTTCCTTTATGTGGATTAATCATTCATGAATAGATTTTGCTGCAGGAGAAAAACTTTTACGTTTTTCATTTCCGATTTTCAAGTGTCTTCCGCGCAAAGCAGCAGACAGAGATGGTTTGTAAGAGTTTCTGAAGCATTTTGAAGAATTCGAAAAATCTATACTTGTGTTTTGAGTGTTTCAGGCAGAGGATTGCAACCTTGAAAAAGTTCATTGTAAGATGGAGATGAAATTCGTTTGTTTATTTTATTTATTTATTTATTTTTTTGAGAACGCTGCATGTGGTACTTCAGACCCACACCCTCTGCATTTTCAAGATCAGAGTAGCGCAGCTGTTGAGTACAAAAGAATGTGACTGTCGTTCTCCTTATAAGGCAATTTTCGCCATTTTCGCAGAGCGTTAAATTTCTTTTTTTGTCAATATCTTCCGCCAGAGTGGCTGTGCTATTTTGGAAATAAAAATTTGGAAGGGCGTTTTTTTTTTTTCTGTCTGAACCGGGGCAGATTTTTCATCAAGGTGATTGCAGTTCAGAAAGTGAAAGATACAAACATATTCTGCAAACACGTGAAGTGATTTTAATTTACTTTTCAGTTTCCTCACTTTACAGTGTTATGCATATGTAGTCAGATATCACAATTCATAATATAATTAATGGTCTTTCAATATACAGCGTGATTATAATTAAAGTCTCACTTTCTACACAACGAGTTCAAATTTAAACTGCAGATACTTGAAGAAAGGGGAAATGGTACGGCATCACAAAAGTTTCAAAACGTATTAATTTATTTCGCTTTAAGCGCCATAAAAGAAAGTGAATTCGGCAGCCAGTGACATTTTGAATCGAAATCACAAAATATTTGGCTTCAGTTGCACACTAAATCAACTGTAGTGTTCAATGTACGAAAGAATGATTTCCAAGTCTTACTTCCCACCACGTCAATGTCATACCAAATTGGATTGTAAAAATCGGTTGAATTTTTTCATGCCATACCGTTTCCCCGTTCTTCAAGTATCTTCAATTTAAATTGGAACTCATTGTAAAGAGAGGTTATATTTTTACAACATTTTGAAAGTGGGAATTTAATTATAATCGTCCTGTATGTAGAATTATATAGCAATATACATTATTATACATGTTCAGAATTTTGAATTACAGTATTAAATCATGTAAAATACCAATAATGTTCTTTTTTGCACCAAATGCAATGTTATTTATATATTAATATTAATATATATATATATATATATATAATATTTTATAAGTCTTTCAAAAGCGTGAAATAATTTACATTTGTAACAAATGAAGATAGATATAAATATTTCCATTAATATTTAAGATATAAATAATACTAATTGAAAGATACAGTCTTTATTGGGACTGCTTCAATTTATTATTATGTTCAATTCAGAATGATCACGAATGGCTATTTTGAATATACATACTTTTAAAAATACATAAATATGCAATGCAGAGAAACACAAAAATTCATTTTGCCGACCGAAGAATACTTTAATAAATAATGATTTGTAAGTAACTGGAATCAGAGAGGTCCGTGTAACTATATTTTTTTCTTCTTCAACGAGTAGTTCAGTTTATAGTTTCAAATCTTTAAGGGAAAGTATCATAAATATTAATAACCAGAAACGGAATATTAGCAAACTCAAATTCCATAACGTCGACTTACTCTTTTGAAAATATCTTTGAGGCATTAATTAGTGTGCATCCACTTACATTATTGGACAATATTTCTGTTTCTTGTCGTGAAGTATTATGTATTTCACAAAATAGCTTATATGATTGTTTCTGTATGTTTGTGAAACATTAAAACTAAGAACTATTTTAAATTTTTATAACAGAAATGGAAATATATTAGAGTAGTGTATTTAATGAATATATATGTATTTTTGATTTTCCATATTATCTTGTTCTTTGTCTTTCTTCATAAATTTAATTCAATGGTTGTATAAATAATAACACGAGAGCAGTTGCTCTGAGACAGTGGAGTACGACTCTGGCGAAAAGCTGATAGGATGAAAGCTGAGGACGAAATATTTCTTGTTAGTAAAATTTAAAAAAAATAATTTTAAAATAAAAATAATAATTTAAATAGATTTTGGAAAATGCACTTAAGTATTAGAATCATAAATATTGTCTGAATTAGCGAGAAATTAGTTCGGGAGAAATGGTCAGTAGGCCTCGAGACTCTCACCTGAGAGAACTTACAGGAAACCGGCGCTGCCACTGAGAGCCATTTAGTTTAAAATCTCTCATCCCGAGAGGAAATAGCTTTTTTTTTTGGCTTAAAAGTGGAATCCTTCCACGAATGCATAAGTATACACTCAAGAGCCAAAACCTTATGACCACCCCTACATTTTGCAATGAACTCGCCTGGATGACGTGGAAGGCACGTGATCAGGTGGAAGTGGTATTTAACTGGTATTAAGTGGTGGTATCCATGCCAAGGCGAGTTGAAGCTGTGATGCGCGCCAAAGGTGGGCCAACTCGTTATTTACAGGTGGTCATAATGTTTTGCCTCTTGAGTATATATCTTTAAATGTGTAAATATTGTGTATCTTTAATTGTATGTGTACGTGGTGTTTATGCGCGTGTAAATAAAGCTGTGCGTTTTGAAACCTATGTCTCAAGTCTGACATTAACCACACTCAGATCCAGCTGAACAAACAACCGACAACACTACATATTCGATTTAATACTGGTTTAAAGAACACCAATTAAAAAATAAATAAATAAATAAATGTTAAACAATCATAACGAATTTATATCATGATAAAATTAAAGCTCAATTTTCAATAACAATAAACAATTTTTTTCCATCAAATATTTTGAAAATTATTTTTCACTATTATTTTGAAAATTAATTAATAAAACACTTATTATTATAATAAAAGATATTATTATTGTTAACTATAGTTAAACTATTATAGTTATTGTATAAGTATTTTCGAGACTTGAACAATAATTATAAGTAGATATTTATTCGACATTTTTCCTCTAATAGCAGCAAACACGAGCCAAGATACATTTGAAAAGAAATATCCATATTACAATGAGTTACCTCAATTACAAGAAAAATAGAAATAGAAGATTTCTACTCTTCTATTTCTATTTCTTGTTAGTAACTGTAATCTCAATCATTACAACGAATGTTTGTGTATTTTTTCAAACATTAGTTCTCAAAGGGTTTCATTTCTTTCAGATAGGTTAGTTTTGGTTATATTGAAGAATATCATTCATATGGTTTTATCTTAATTTTTCGGTTAAAATATGAATATAAACGCATAATAAACGTCGAAACACTTAGATATCTTCATAGTTTGGGCATAACATAAATAAAATAAATGTCCATTCATTTCATTGTATATTATCAATAACACAAAAATCAACAAATTTATTAGATTAGGAAAATATTGAAACAAAAATTTGAAATATAAATTGCGAATATTATTTCTTTTTAAATTACGATATGCATTTCACTCATAAAACAAAATGCTATATAATAGAATTTATGTTTTAAAAGTGCTTAATAATAGAAGAAATAAATAATTTTTAAGGAATGATAACAATAAATTACTTACTAATAAGTTTAACAGATTCTTCAAAAAATAAAACATCAATGCCTACATTTTCTTGAGCCAGTAGATTTTATATATACTTAAAATATCTTTTCATATCATCTATAACAAAAATATCTGTTATAAAATGCTTAAAATATCTTTCAAACGCATTTCATTAATACTTTCATAATTACCAACTGCCCATCATCGCTTTTATTTCTTACTAAAATTTTCCTTTATCAAATCCGTTTATAAATAGTATTATTTTACGTAACAAAATGAAAACAGAAGAGTAAATGAACAAAACCTTAATTTGATAATTCCTAATACGAATTTTGTAAATAGATTTAACAAAAAAAAATAATTATTTGTTTCCCCTGTTGTCATTTTTCGGAAATTTCAAATCTGTTACCATGGTAACAGTCCCTAGCTAATTTGTTGGTTAATAGGGTTAAAGATGTTGTCTAGTGTTTCTATTTATTCTTTTCTAACAGTTGGCCTTTTATAAACTTGTTAAAAAAAGATTTAGAACTATATTGATTAAATAGAAACATCATGACACAAGCGAATAGTATACAAATTTTAATTGTATGAATAGTTAAAACATTAGAACAGTCAGATTAAATATTGTAATTATTGCCTGTAAATCAACTAATGCTATATATTTAATTTTTGTTATACTGCAATATCACCAATTTGGAGCGAATTTCACGATGTTTGAGAAAATAAAATGTGTAGTAAAATTGGCAGCGGTTTAAATAATAATTTAATTTGTGCATTTTATGAAAAATATTTGAGTCTTATTTATTTTGTAACCATACGAAAACAATTTCTTGTGATATAATAATTAATTAAAACAAACTTCATGAATATTTATGCATAATTTATTTTTATTAAGTTTTTGTATAATATTTATATATAATTTATTTTTATTAAGTTTTTGTAAAATATTTATATATCATTTTAATATTTAATTTACTATATCATTTTTAAATTTGTTAATTTCAAATATTACGTTTTGTTTAAAATATGACAGAAAACAAACTTTATACACTTCTGTGTGTGTCTTTAAAATTAGAAAAAAATGTATCTGAGAATTAAATTTTAATGCCTGTCTTTTGATATTTTACGAATATGAACTTTGCTTTTTTTTTTTTTTAAATTAAAATTTAAATCTTTACTGAAAGCTTAACAGGAAAGCTAAAATGTATATTAATAAAATGCATATTTTAAAACCATAGTAAAATAAAATGTATATTTTATAATTAATGCATATTTTAAGTTATAAAATTATAAAATGTATACAATAAATTGATAAAGGGTATAATAAAATATACATTTTATTATTAAAAATTAATAATAAAATTAATAATTAATTTTATTTTTAAAATATACATTTTATTATATTTTAAGTTTCATAGTACAAATCTAATCTGCTAATTTAAATTTAGTATAAGCATTCAATTATCTTTAACCAAAGAAATATTTAAGTCCTACATTAAATAATTAATGAAAAAGCTAAACTCAATGTTCCCAAGAAGTATTGAAAAATTAAATTCATTTAAAATTGCATATCTTACGAGGAACTGTAAAGCTTATAAATGAAATAGATCACTCGATAAAGCATTGTAAATTAAATTATTTTAACGGATCTTTTTAACTGTCTGATTCAACTCAAACTCAATTTCTCAATATTTCCTGATAAATTGAGTAAGCTTTTACTATACAAACGATCTAATCCACTTTCTGACAACTTCAGTGCCAATAAATGTAATTTTAATATTTTATTTAAAAATTCCACATTATTTATTCAAAACCACACACTTTTCATGCAAATAAAATTTGCATTCATTTGAAATGTACGTTCCTTCAGAGATGCATTCATTAAAAGAAGCGTTTCTTTTATTTTCATAGTTGCAAAATTGTATTTGCTGATCGTTCCTTTGAAGTATCCTGCCAATGATAAGTGATGACAACTTATAAGCTTAAGACAATTTAAAGTACTTATGGGTGACTTGAAAAGTCAACGACTCAAATTTATTTCCATTTTGACGCTGAGTTTTTATACCTCCTACATAAATATTTGATGTGTCTAAATATTTTATTGCTACGAAATTAACAGGTTAAAAAGGTACCATATCAAGATATATATTCCAGAGATGTGTTGAAATATCTATATAATTTAATATTAATATTTAAGTTGAGTTTATTAGTCGGACAGCTATTGTAAATTGAACTGTCTTTACGATTTTTGAAATTAGTGTTCGCGTATTACTCGATTTAATAGTAATGCATTAATAGATGTTTAGATCCATGCTCACTTATTTTAAATCTCAATAACGAGAAACATTTGAAATAATTGTTTATTCATAACTAAATGTTATAAATAGTTAGCCATTTGATTTAGTAACAATAATAAACATAATAATTCTTCGAATAAATAATATTAAATACGTTAAAATTTATTAATAAATATGCTGTAATACAATAGTATTTTGATGTTATTTTACGAACTCAGAAAAAGATGCTGATTTTTTTTTAATTAGATACTAGATCTCTTACAATGGCGGATTTAAGTTCGATGGCGCCCTATGCCCAAGTTAATTTTATGCCCCTATATATAATAATAATTATGATAATAATACGAATAGTTATATGTCTGTATGAAGAGTTTATGTCCTTTTATTATGACTCATTGATTTAGAATAATTTTTTCACAGTTTACCTGATAAAAAATTAAATTTTGAATTCTATTTCAAAATTACTCTTTGCACTGTTATTAAAAATAGTTATAATTTTCTTTTTATTAATCAGATAAATTGACTCATTTAATTCGTGCTTAGAGGCCAATTTCTTTTTTTTTTGTGATTTTTCCAAGTTCTGGTAGTACGACCTTCTAAATTAATCATGGTAATTTTTAAAAACGTCTCACGTTACATGAAAGTATAATTTTAAGCGAGCTTAAAAAACAAACGGACAAAAGGTATAATTAAATATGGTGAATTAATATTTTTGTTATAATGATGAGCAAAGAAACGCTACATTTAGATTTTTTAAGAAAAATTATGAAAAATCTGACGTCAGTGCTATGTCAGTGCCTAAATGCTATACTTAACGAAAATTTTTTTAGTACCTATTTGTCAGACATTTTAAATTTTACTACAATAGTCAATAGTTTTTGTCAATAGTTAAAGAGTGTGATTTTTTTTAAATAATTAATCATGTAAATTATTTAAAAATAATCCGACTCTTTAACTATTGATAAACCTATCTAGATGTTGTCAAAGCAAGAAAAGAAGCATTAAAATTCGGTCTTACAGTTCATAAAAACAAAATCGATTTCAAATTTTTACCGACTCCAAAATTTTGGCGCCCGTAAAATTTGCCTCCCTAGGCCCAGGACTCCCAGACCTAAGCCCAAATCAGTCCGTAAGAAATTTCCTTATACATAAATAATTTGATACAACTTTATTAAATGCTGCTGACTAAAAATATTTTTATGCCCTGTCTTTCTAAAATGACAATTTCATATTAACTAATATCTCTCAATATAAATTGATTAATAATTGTTCAAATAAAAAAAAAAAAACTGCCACTCCTTTTTTAAAGCTTTTTTTCAGTAATTTTTTTTTTTTAGATAAGAATCATATTCATTTTTATTGTATGTTAAAAATATTTTTAAATAGATGTTTAAATTTACTTTGTTTTTCTCTTGAAAAACATTTATTAAACGAGAAAGTTTTAAATGACACTTTTTATAAATACTGTAAATAAAATGTGTATGAGCAAAACATACATAAATAAATAAAAAAATAAAAAAATTAAAAAAATAGAAAAAAAAAATCAGAAAAATTCATTGTTATTATTTGCTATTTCGCCTGTGATTTTATATGTGCATCATTTCTCTTAACTTTGATACATTAAATCTAAATTACACTCACAAAAAAAAACAGTTTAAATTCTACCCATTTTTATTTTCTTTGCCGTTGTTTTACTTCATATATTAATGTTAAAACTCTTTATAATTCATTTGTTAGATATCGTTCAATGCAGATTGTTGATCTCTCGTTTGAAAATTTCCAGACGAGACACACCGAGAGACTCATCGTTTCATGCTTCCTTAATTCTGTCGCAATTTAATAGCCATTAATATTAATTAACTGCTCAGTAAATATTTTGTTAGTTTTATAGGATGATGGTGATACAAGAAATGATTGATGAAATAAAGATTTTTTGTCTTGTTTAAACATAATTAAGGCATTCTTTTAACAATAAAACATGATTGTGATGCAAATATATTTACATGGGATTAAATTTTCATTTCAAATTTTTGGAGATGGACATTACTTAATAACATTATATTAGTAGATTCAATAGTTTCATATCTATATACTATCCAAAATTTCAAACTCTTTACATATTTTCACAAAAAAACATTTTTTTTCTTCTAATGCAGCTGGCAAATAGACCGTGATCTTTCGCCATAAGGGGGCTGCACCGATGTTACTCACTTTGCATTACCCATGGGGCGCATGTAACTTTTATGGTAAGCCACGGACGCGGAGTAACAATGCCCCCGTAGCGCTCTACGAGACTATTAGGGACCGGGACCTACGGCTTAAATAGGATCTCCGAACCACCACAGCACCCATGGCCAAAGCCGGGATTTGAACCCGATACCTGTGGTACCGAACGCCAGAGCGTTAGCCATTCGGCCATCAGGCCCTCAAAAAAAAAAACAACAACGATATATTAAACAGATATATTATGTCAACCCGCAGTCCACCTTGGAGCATTTTTCCGGCCTTTGTGATTTATCACACTTTTACAAAATGTATTTATTTTATAATGACCAAAGCAGGGAAAAACCAATGTATTAAAAATACACATGGTACATCCATATATTCAAAAATAATTGTCGAATATATGAGAAAAATGAGCTTTTGATTTTAAAATAATGTTCTTGCGAATATAGGACAGATATTGCCTGTTTTATTTATGAGTTCATAGAATAATTAAATTGTATTCTTTGCGAATTCATGATGCGCGTGCATCTTGGAGCATCTAATATAACAGGTTGTAATATGAATATAAAAATGTCTATAAAATGTCTAAATCTAATAGGGGGATAGATAATTTTATATGCTGCTCATGGAGTTAGGGATGCATTTCCAAAGTGGCCATCAAGATCATGTGGACCCACAAGATCATCATGGTCATCACCCCTGTATTTAACCATATATCATTTGTGAATTTGATTTGCACAATTTTATTATTCTGAATGATACACGGTTTATTCTTGTAATTAACAAAAATGTTTCAGATGATAACTAATCTCATTTAACAAGATTGAAAGAATTCCATGATGTATTGTAAAAAGTTAAAAGATGAATCAGAAAGGAAATATAAATCAATCTTTCTTATTCAAAATATTTATTAGTGAGAGTAACGAATAAATAACATGCGAACAAAAACATCTTGTTTCCAAAAATAATCGCAGATAAATTTTCTAGGAAACAGCCATTAAAAAAAACAGAAATTCTTGTTTCTTGAAAATATGATTCCTTTTTAAATTTTTTCTTCCAAAAATTCTGGTTTCGTATTAATCACATACAAAAAAAAAAAAACTTTAAAAGTTGTTAGAAACAAAGGTTAATTCATTTTTCATACAAAAAAATAAGAATTTATAATTTTATTATTTGCAGATTTATTCAATAAAGTCTCGCCATATTGATTTACTGAAAATTTTATAACAAAAGTTGTATATTTATACACTTAACAATGATGATGGCTTCATTATAACAAATGGTGTTAGGTGAAAATTCAGACAATTATTTAAAAGATGAAACAAAGCTTTCCGATCTCTTGAACAAATAAAAAAGCTTCTAGAAGAATGAAACGAGACTATGATTTCGTGTATGACGTCAAAGGTCATTAAATGTCATAAAAATGTAGGTCAAATTTTCATTTAAAATTTAAACGCTATTCGAAATTTATGAATGTATTTTTATTGAATTTGTAGTTTTTCTGCAGTTATTTGGATTCTTTTTCTTCAATGTTCAATCAATTTCAATTTATAAATGTCTGCTTTTGTACTTTTCCGTATTTGTGTTTTTTTTCTGCTTATTATTATAAATCGTCTTTGTAATCTGTTTGTTAAAAATAGTTATAATGCAAATATATCCAAGTAGAATATTTGATGGACAATAGAGCATATAAATTTGAGCTGTATTCACTCAGGAAAGTACAGTGAGGAATTAAAAGGTGATTTTAATTTAACGAGACTTTTATTGATTTAAATTTTTTTAATCTTTAATCATTAACTAATTTTTTTTTTTTTTTTTTTTTTAATTTTTGTGGAAGAACATTTTTTTAAACTTTTAATGAAACAGTTACTTTCCAATAGTTAAGATTCAGGAAAAAAATAAAAATTACAAAAGCGCAGAGTTATATTCATGATCAATAACTTTTTATTATTTTGTATTGACCATATCCCTTGTCATTTGTCGAAGTACCCTACCCGTGATATTCTGAAAGGTACATAAATTTAAATTTGAGTTATACATGAAGAAAATAAAGAAAGTATACAGCCATCGAAACATTAAAAAAGCTTATTGTTTAAGTTGACATAAGTTTAAGTGTCTACAAATCAAGGGAAAAAAGGAATAAATCATAGGTTTTATCACTTTGGTTTAACTACTAATAATTAGGTAGTGCATATTTATCTCATATATATATCAAAATAGCCCGCTGCGATTTTCCATTTCAGTTACTATTTTCAATTTTTGAATGATAGCAAGCTTTTTAATATATGGGCATTAGAAGGTCTATGTTTTAAATAGTTTGCTTTCAGTCTGTATATTTGCAGTAGTTCCGAAACCACTTTAAACCTTAGGTCCCGGTCTGATAGTATCGCATAGCGTTGTGGGGGGGTGTTACTCGCGTCTGTGGCATATCCTCAAGCTACACGTGCACCCTGGATAATGCTAAATGAGTAACTGCGGTGTGCAGCCTTTGTTTAGGACCTGAAGATTAACTGTCTCTATATTGCCAGCTGCATTAGAACAACGACATATTTCTCTGGCACTCGATACATTAGATTTCGGGTTTGAGTCCCGACAGTGCAATGGATGTTTTTAGTGGTTCGAATCCACTTTAAACCGTAGGTTCCGGTCTATTAAGACCGTAGAGCATTGTGGGGTATTGTTACTCGCGTCCGTGGCCTATTCTCAAACTGCATGTGTCGCCTGGCAGTAGTGCTAAATGAGTAACATCGGTGCATCCTTGCTTATGGCATGAAAGATTAACTGTCTCTTTATATTGACAGCTGCATTAGAACAACAAAGTCATTAAAAGAGATTCGATAAATTTGATATTCTCGAAAAGTCCCACATAAAGTATCTTGGATTCCGAGTTATTACGTTTAATGAACTAATACTTGAATAAATAATTCGTTGGAAATTTGTAAGATACATCAGAATTTTCAGTTTCATATTAAACTATAAAAAACAGTTTTATTTGTATTATTAAGTATTTCATACTATAATCTTCTAAAGTCTCTTTACTCGTATGGCATTGTGAAATTTTTCAATTGTGATTTACTACAGGAAAGCATCAAAACTATGAAGATAGTTGTTTTAGGGAGACCATTACCAGTTAATGACTGTACTAATGACTTAAAAGAATACAGTTTAGAAGGCTTACTTCAAAATCGTTAGTCTTAGCGTGTAATTAGAAATCAATCTATTTCGTAAAGGAAGTAACAGTTCAAAATCAAGGAGTCATTTTAAAGTAGAAAAAAATTAACATTTTTTTTTTTTTATGTGAATGACTAATTGCTGAAAATTTAATCTCTTGCGAAAATGGAACATTACGTTTTCGAATGACTAAATATAAAATTGTCATTTTTCGAATGATTTATGAGAAAATGTACATCATTAATGATATGTGAAAGATGACTTCTTTTTTTTCAAAATTCGTGGATGAGTAATTTTTTTTTTTTCAAATATGCCGTCTTATTTCATAACCAGGTAACTTTTCTTATGAAATAACGAACTTTTTAAATGGCGATTAATGAGCTCAGTATTTTTTTTACTTAAATATTTCTGTGTAAATGACTTTTAACTCAGCGAATATAATATTCTAGGAAATGTTCTATATAGAGAAAAAAATAACAGTATTAACATTTGATGATCGATTTGCTTTTCATATGCATCATTAGTAGTAAATTCCTAGATTATCTGTTGGAGAAGTTGATAATCTTTTAAGTAACTTAAATGTATTTCTTGAAAAGTGACTTGCTTTTTGTTAATTCACTTTTTTTTTTTTATTGTTTTCTTGTTCAAATTGTTTTGTTTAAAGAAAAATTTAACTTTTCAGAGAAGAGTGTGTTTTTTAAATCAAAATAAAATTATTTATTTTTTGATGGAACATTTACATTTTTTATTTTATTTCACCTACAATCAATTGAAGAGCTGAAATACTATAAATAAGTAAAAGGTTATAAATTTCATATAAATTGTCGTTAATATTTTATTGTAAATTACAAATGAAAACTTCATACATTTGGGGCATGCAAACTTTTTGACATTTGTTTCAGGTTTGAGTCTCGGCGGTGCCATGGATGTTTGTAGTGGTTCGAATCCACTTTAAACCGTAGGTTCCGGTCTAATAGGACCTCAGAGCATTGTGGATGTATTGTTACTCGCGTCCGTGGCATAACCTCAAACTTCGCATGTCGCCTGGGTAGTGCTAAAATGAGTAACGGCAGTGCATCCCTGGCTTATGGCGTTAAAGATTAACTGTTTCTGTATTGCCAGTTGCATTAGAACAACAACATCATTAAAAGTGATTCTATAAATTTGATATTCTCGAAAAGTTCCACATAAAGTATCTTGGATTCCGAATTATTACGCTTAATGAACTAATACTTGAATAAATAATTCGTTGGAAATTTATAAGATACTACAGAATTTTCAGTTTCATATTAAACTTTAAAAAAACAGTTTTATTGTTGTTTTATTAAGTATTTCATACTATAATCTCCTAAAGCATCTTTTAGTATGGCATTGTGAAATTTTTTCAATTGTGATTTACTACAGGAAAGCATCAAAACTATGAAGATAGTTGTTTTAGGAGACCATTATGAGTTAATGACTGTACTAATGACTTAAAAGAATACAGTTTAGAAGGCTTACTTCAAAATCGTTAGCCTTAGCGTGTAATTAGAAATCAATCTATTTCGTAAAGTGAAGTAACAGTTCAAAATCAAGGGAGTCGTTTTAAAGTAGGAAAAAATTATCATTTTTTTATGTGAATGACTAATTGCTAAAAATCTAATCACTTGCGAAAATGGAACATTACGTTTTCGAATGACTAAATATAAAATTGTCATTTTTGAAGTGATTTATGAGAAAATGTACATCATTAATGATATGTGAAAGATGATTTTTTTTTCTTCTCGAAGTTCGAAGATGAGCAATTTTTTTTTTTTTTTCAAATATGCTGTCTTATTTCATAACCAGGTAACATTTCTTATGAAATAATGAACTTTAAATGGCGATTAATGAGCTAGTATTTTTTTTTTTTACTTAAATATTTCTGTGTAAATGACTTTTAACTCAGCGAATATAATATTGCTAGGAAATGTTCTATATAAAGAAAAAGAAAACAACTTTGATGATCGATTTGCTTTTCACATGCATCATTAGTAGTAAATTCTTAGATTATCTGTTGAAGAATTTGATAATTGTTTTTTAAATAACTTAAATGTATTTCTTGAAAAGTAACTTCAATTTTGCTTTCCTTTGCAGAGAAAAGTGCTTTTAAAATTAACAATTTTTTTTTTTATTGAACACTTTTATTTTTTTTTTTTTTTTTATTTCTTCCGCAATCAGTTGAAGAATTTTAAAATTTAGCTGAAAACTGGGAATATGTAAAAAGTAGTAAAATTCAAATAAAATTTCGTTATTATTTTATAGTAAATTACAAAAGAAAGACTACGTACATTTAGAAAATCCAAACTTTTTGAAATTCAGAAGTTACATATCGTTGAAGAATTAGCCCTACAAGTTAAAATTATACAGGGTGATTATAAAAAAAGTCGCACTTTCAAAACTCTGTAAAAAAGAACAACTTGTCACCATGAGTTCAAATTTGAACTGAATATACTTGAAGAAGGGCGAAATGGTATGGAATCAAAAAAATTCTGAAAAAGTTCCATCTATTTTTCCATCCAAATTATATGACCTTGACGTGGTGGATGGACTGTCTACTAACAACATCACAACTGTTGAATGACTTGGAAGTCATTTTATCCTTCAAAAAACCGAAACAATCAAGTATGTTGAACAGTACAGTTGGTTTAATGTGCAACTCATGCCAAATACGTTGTCATTTCGATTCAAAATATCACTGACAGCCTAATTCACTTTTTTTATGCCGCTTACAGCGCCATTTGTTAATACACAATGGAACTTTTTTTGATGCCTTACTATTTCTCCCTTCTTTTAGTAATTCAGTTCAAATTTGGACTCACTGTGGCGAGTGGTTCTTTTTTACAGCAGATTGAAAGTAGGACTTTGATTATAATCACCCTGTATTAGACTGCCTTTCAATGAGTAAATAAATAAGGACCAATACATATAATGTTGTATGTCAACCTACATAAAAAAAAAATTGGGTTCATTTCTAAGCCAAATATTTATTTTTTTAAATATATTTTTATTTAAATCTTTAGTTTATTTTAAATCGATGATAATAAAATTATCTTTGGTTTTGAATATTAAATAGTAAAACCTTGTGTAATGAATTGTGATGTACATTTACAAATTTTGAGCCTAAAAAAAAAGTATTTAATCAAATGCCCAACATTGAAAGCCTTTTTAAAATCCCAAATACACTGTGACGTATCATTAGCAATTTGTAAATTCGATTTTCAAAACAGAATAAATTACTGACTCATTACCCATCTGTTTGAACCGTTTTTTCTGAACGAGTCAACGCGAACCACTCCAAACAAACATTAATATGCGCAACGAATTTAATTGATTCAATAATTTCTCAGTTGATTCTGCGCCACAGAATAATTATCCGCAGCCATTTACTGAGGCATCGCCTTAATTAATTTTCCCTCGTTGTCCCTGTACCTCTGGCCTGGAGAAGGATCGAATCCATGCAGGAATGGGCGGCGAATGAGCACCGATGGTTGTTGTTGTTCCACACGTTTAATCTTTTGCAACAGACAAGATTGTTGAATTCAATCATTGGCCAATGGTTTGATTCCTGCCTCGCCATCAAGGCTAATGTAATGGCCTTTCTGATAAAGGGAACGGAGGTATATGATTTAAGGAAATAAAGTTTGTAACAAATATTATTTGTAATAATGGCGTTGCTTTCCAATCTAGTCATGTAGATGGAGGGTTGCTTTAAATTTTATTCTTGAAAAATTAATGTGTTCAAAAAGAATATTTTTCTTAACGATTATTTTGTACTTTTGAATTATAATAAATTCATTAAAAAAAATGAAAACAAATTGGTAATTAAATGTTTAAATTCTTGAAATTTTACAGATTTTGATGGTATAAAAAACACAAAATAATCAAGCATATTGAACAATATAGTTGGTTTAATGTGCACCTCATGCCAAATACGTTATCATTTCGATTCAAAATAACACTGGAAATCGAATTTCACTTTCTTTATGCCTCTTACAGGCACCATCTATTATTGCTCTATGGAACGTTGTTTTGAATGCCTTACCGTTTTCCCCCTTCTTCAAGTATCTTCATTTCACATTTGAACTCATTGTGAAGAGTGGTTCTTTTTACATCAATTTGAAAGTGGGACTTTAATTATAATCACCCTGTATTAGACTGCACTTCAATAAATAAATAAATAAGAACCAATAAATTTAATGTAGTATATTAACCTGCATAAAATTATTCTGTGTTAATTTCTAAAACAAATATTTATTTTTAAAACATATTTCTATTTAAATCCATATTTTATTTTAAATCGACTGTAATAAAATTATCTTCGGTTTTGGAATATTAAAAATAATTAAAGCATTTATTAACGAGTTGTGATATACATTTACAAATTTTGAGCCAAAAAAATTATTTAATCAAATGCGCAACATTGAAAGCCTTTTTCAAAAACCCGAATACTCTGAGTAACGTATCATTAGCAATTTGTAAATTCGATTTTCAAACAGAATAAATTACTGACTCATTACCCTTGTTTCAACCGTTTTTTTCTGAACAATTCAACGCGAACCACTCCATTGCCTTACAGACAAACATTAATATGTGCATCGAATCTAATTGGTTCACTAATTTCTCAGTTGATTCTGTGCCACAGAATAATTATCCGCGGTCATTTACTGATGCATCTGCCTTAATTTATTTTCCCTCGTCGTCCCTATATCTCTGGCCCGGAGAATGATTGAATCCATCCAGGAATGGGTGGCGAATGAGCACCAATGGTTATTGTTGTTCCACACGTTTAATCTTTTGCAACAGACAGGATTGTTGAATTCAATCATTGGTCAATGGTTTGATTCCTGCTTCACCAGGAAGGCTAATGCAGTGCCTTTCTAATAAAGGAACAGGAGGTGTATGTTTGTAACAAAGTAATGTTTGTAACAAATACTCTTTGAGATAATGGAGTTGATTTCAAATCTAGTTATGTAGATGGAGGGTTGCTTTTAATTTTATTCTTGAAAAATTAAGATGGTTGAAGAGTTTTTTTTTCTTAACGAATATTTTGTACTTTTGCATTATAATAAATTCACTGAAACAAAACGTAAAAAACGTTTAAATGCATTCTTGATGCATTAGTATACATGGAATGAATCTTATTTCGTATTTCATTACTATAAAAATCTTCACTGGCAGCCGAATTCACTTTTTCTATGCGGCTTACAACGCCATCTATTAACACACTATGGAACTTTTTGATACCGCACCCTTTTCCCCATCTTCCATTATCTTCAGTTCAAATTTTAATTCATTGTGCCGAGTTTCTCTTTTACAGTAGAACTTTAATTATAATTACCCTATATTAGACTGCATATCAATAAATAAAAAAGAACCAATAAATTTAATGCTATATGCTAACCTACATAAAAAATATTCTGTGTTATTTTATAAGCCATATATTTTTTTAAACATATTTCTATTAAAATCCATATTTTATTTTAATTTCGACGATAATAATATTATCTTCGGTTATGAATATCAAATAATTAAAACATTTGCTGAGGAGTTACGCTATACATTTACAAATTTGATCCTAAAAAATTGTTTAATAAAATGCCTAACATTGAAAGCTTTTAAAAAACCAAATATTCTGTAACGTATCATTAGCAATTTGTAAATTCGATTTTCAAACAAAATAAATTACTGACTCATTACCCCTTGTTTGAAACTTTTTTCTGAACGACTCAACGCGAACCACTCCGTCGCCCTACAAACAAACATTAATATGCGCAACGAATCTAATTGATTCACTAATTTCTCAGTTGATTCTGCGCCACAGAATAATTTTCCGCGGCCATTTACTGATGCATCTGCCTTAATTAATTTCAGTCGTTGTCTCCTATACCTCTGGCCTGGAGAAGGATCGAATCCATCCAGGAATGGGTGGCGAATGAGCAGCGATGGTTATTGTTGTTCCACACGTTTAATCTTTTGCAACAGACAAGATTGTTGAATTTCAATCATTGGCCAATGGTTTGATTCCTGCTTCACCAGGAAGCTAATGCAGTGCGTTTCTGATAAAGGGAATGGGAGGTATATGATTTAAGGAAGTAATGTTTGTAACAAATGTTATTTGAAATAATAGGGTTGCTTTCCAATCTAGTTATGTAAGTAGAGGTTTGCTTTTTAATTTTATTCTTGAAAAATTAATGTGTTTGAAACGAATATTTTTTCTTAACTATTATTTTGTACTTTTGCGTAATATTTTCACCGACTTTACTCACTTAGCACTACCCAGGTGGTGCGTGTAGCTTGAAGATAAGTTACGGATGCGGAGTAACTACTACCACCGCAACGCTCTACGATCCTCTTGGACAGGGACCTACGGTTTAAAATGGATTACCAACCACTACAAACATCCATATCACGCCGGGCCACCAACCCGAAAAGGGTTGGCCAAAGCTTATAACTTTTAACACTAAAAATTAATGTCTGTAGGCTAACCAAATGTATCTAATAGTCCTTTACAGTTAAAGTTCAGCGATAATATATTTTTATTTACTGTCTTCTAATAATATTTTTTACTTTTTTATTTACTGTCTTTATTTACTATCTTACTGCATGTTTTTATTTATCTGACTGCATGTTATTATTTACTGTCTTTTATTTTTCTGACTGCATGTTATTATTTACTGTCTTTATTTTATCTTACTTCATGTTATTATTTACTGTCTTTATTTATTATCTTACTACTTGTTTTTATTTACTGTATTTACTTGTTTTTTATTTAGTTTACAAAATTTATATTTTTTTGATGTTTGAGGAATTCTATTTTTATCTGTAGTTTAAAATTCATTTTATTTACTAAATGTAATTGTTTGCTGTAAAGTCTCTCAATGTGTTTTAAAAAGTGTTTAAGAAAAATCATTTTTATAAAACACTTGCAAAAACTTCGCTTTTATCAATACAGAGTGCATTAATTTTCTACCAAAAGAAGTTCATTAATTCTGAGAATTGAAATTATTAATCACTCATTTTTTTTCGGCGAATTTTTTAATTGCTTTTAAATACGATGAATAAATTCTTTTTCCTTTGTTTAATGGAAAAAAAATGGAAATAAACAAAAAAGCGTACATAGATTATTTTTATCTTTTCAATTCTTTTCTATTTTTAAATGAATTTTAATAAAATTCTATGCTACAACATTTTTCGCATAAAATATTTTTTTTAAATTATTTTTCATAAATTTTTAACCTCTCACAATGAATTATATTGATTCTATTTTTATCTGGACACATAATAATTGATGCTATGTCATGAAAAGAATTGAATTTTGGGATTACTACTGTGTCTAAAAAGTAAGACAATTTTCAATTTAAAATATTCTGGGCTTATGGAATTTCAATTTGTTTTTTTTTTTTTTAGGTTGCGGCCACTGTCTTTGATATCTGTGTGAAATTTGATGCCAAAATATTTATTAGTGTTTGAGTTACGCTGGGCTTTGTGAGAAGTTAAAACTGATTCCGGCGATTTTGAAATTATTAATTGACCAAAGAACTTGCATTCAATTTTATTTGCGGAAACATATAGAATGTTGTCAAAAGCATCATTCAGTGAGCATTCCTATATCGGAAAGACATGTTTAAAAGTGGTATAAACAGTTCTAAGAAGGCAGACAACGCGTAGAAAACGCAGAACCCTCTGGTCGACCCGCCACCTCAACCGTCGAAGCTCACGTGCAAAAATTAAAGATTTGGTGCTTGCAAACCGTCGATTTATAATTAGTGACCTTGCTGATGATGTTGGAATTTCAAAAGGATCGGTCAATTCCATTTTGGGCCTCAAACGCGTCAAATCTCGATTGGTACCGAAACCGCTGAATGCGCCATCTCACACTGTATTGATTCTTCGTGACTTTTTCGCCAAAAATGAAACCCATATCGTTCCACAACCACCGTATTCACGGCGTACGAGTTCTGGCTATCCCCTAAACTCAAAAAGACCACTCGGGGATATCGTTGTGAGACGATTGAAGAGATTCAACGTGAATCACCGCGCTCTTTGAATGTCATCCCTGTCTTGGACTTTTATCAAGCATTGAGGATGGGGAAAAAAAGTAGTCATAAGTGAATTGTGTTCGTAGGGGATGACTTTGAAGGCATTGAAATAAATTTGGAAGAATAAAAAAGAGTTTTTGAAAAAGAAATTCTTAATTTTTGAGCACAGTAGTATGAAGTAAAAAACTAGTGACTTTTCTGACATTTCTTTGTGACTTTTCCTCAAAAATAAATAACCATATCGCCATAACGTTTAAAATTGAATAAATGAATATCATTTGAATATATATATCATATCATTCAAAAAATAAATAATCATTTCGCCATATCGTTTTCTTAACCATCATATTCACCTAATTCCTAAACCCTAAAGACCACTCTGGGGACACCGTTTTGAGTCAATTGAAGAGATTCAACGTGAATCGGCACGCGCTTTGAAGGCCATCCGTGCCGATGACTTTATAGAATGCATTGAGGATTGGAAAAAAAATTTGGGGAACACCGTTTTGAGTCGATTGAAGAGACATTTCAAAAATCGCCGGAATCCGTGTTAGCGTCTCACAAAGGCAAGAATAACTCAAACACTAATGAATATTTTGACATGAAATTTCACACCGTTGTCAAGGACAGTACCAATAACCTAAAGAAGAAAAAAAAAATAGAAATACCATATGTCCTAGAAATTTAAATTTGAAATTGGTCGTACTATTTGGACACAGTAGTATCTGGGCACATAAAAATTGATGCTATGTCATGAAAATATTTGAATTTTGGGATTATAAATTGTCAATTGTTCTAACATCATCATTTTGCCATATTTTTACATAAGCATTAAAAAAAAAAGCGATACGTCGATCAGCCTCTTTTTAATAATTGTCCTATTTAATTAACAAAAGAAAGAATGAAATCACCAAATAAATGTACCAAACACAAGATCATCAGCATTCTTTTAACGACTCTTTCTGTGAGATAAATAATGCGAAAGAAAAGAAATTGAAAAGGAAATAAAACCAATCCTGGGCCATTAACGTTAT